>PVIU01021579.1:0-31267 GCA_004026605.1 Ondatra zibethicus
TGTATTAACTTTTTGAGAACCGAGTCTTTTTGAATGCACTCCTTCCTAGGCCAGGAGGGATGGGGGTGGGCCTTGGACTTCCAACAGGGCAGGGCACCATGCCCTCTTTCAAGGAAGAAGGGGAGGGAGGAGGGGTGGGGGGTAGTGGGAGGGGACCGGGAGAAGGGGAAGAAAGGAAAAAATTTTTTTTTATCTTTAATTATGTTCTTGAATGGAAAAAATAAAACAAAACAATGTATGGAAAAAAAAAAAAAAAAAAAAGAACCCTTCCCTTACAATAAGTTTGAATTTAAAGTATATAGTAGCCACTCACTATAATAAAGATCTATTTAAGAAAAATTTTATGGAATTGTTTTAGTACCTTTTACATCAGGCAAAGCCAAAATCTGACAGTCAAGTGAACCACTTATTTAACAGATTATCAAGTTTACTAGAAAAGTAAAGTAGTAAAGTCCATTTGATGAATTTTATTTTCTCAGGACAAATGCAATACAAAAGACAGTAGGTAAATGTCAATAACTCACTTAACAAAGCATTAGAGTGGGCACTCCATGTCTGTCACTCTGGCACACCAACCCACAGAAATACCTGCTCAAGTATTCTCATGTGTTACTACTACCAAAGACCAGAGGAATCTCCAACTAAAGTAAAGAAGAAAGAGGAGCGCTGGCTGGCCTGGTGGTACTCCCTAGGAAGCCCAAGTAATCTCAAACTCAAAGAGGCTTCTGCTTCCTGCACCAGTTTCCTCAGTGCTGGATTATAAGCAGGCACAACCATACCCAGCAGTGTAAACAATTGTAATTCAATCAGTAAATACCCTTTGCTTTCTAGCTGTAATTGTTGACTGACTTTTAAGATGTTTGGTTCTAAAACCTAGGGCCTACTCATGCTATGCGAGCGCTGAGCCATGTCCCCAGCTGCTGCCTGATTTGTTTGGTTAACCAAGACCTATGCATGGGATTTTTCCAAAGTTGATCATACTCTAGAAAGCACAACCAATTCTGTATCAATCTAAGGTGATAGTATCAAAGAGCTTTATAATTTGCCATCATGGGATGTAGAGAGAAGCTCTGTCTCAAACAAAATGAGCACAGTGCTTTTGGCCAAACAATTTCACTATTACAGTATTTTGATTCTGAATCAATATACATACATTACTTTTACAATTGAAATAAAAGCATGTTTCCATTAATAAGACCCAAATACTTCTCTGAATATTCAAGTTCTTAAAATGAACTCAAATTTGATCCTTCTCCCAAATGCTGTATCTTTAATAACATATTCAGTTTCCCTAATAATAAAACATTCAATTTGCTGCATTCACTATACTCAAGGTAAGATATTCTGGCCAGAAACTGTAATCCTAGCATCCAGGAGACTAAGGCAAAAGGATCCCTACAAGTCTGAGGCCAGTATGGGCTTCAGAGTAAGACTGTCTCAAAACAAACCTTTAAAAAAGAAAGAAATCTGGGCACAACACAGTACCCCATAATCCTCTGCAGGTGGAGACAGGTGGGTCCTGGGAGCTTGCTGATCTCCACGGCATACCTATACATGCCTGTATATTTATACACATGAACATACACATACACACTCACTAGCAAAACAAAAAATCTAAAGTCTCTCTTGATTTGTCCAGGAATTTACCAACACAACAGTAGGTACTGATGTATTATACCAAGTAGGAAAAGAATGTGTAAAGAAAGGAAGTGAATAAAACACAACTTCTGCAAATCTGTGTGATAAGATTACTGTCTTGCAATTTCTGAAATAACTTACAAAATTAAATTATACCACACAGAGAAATCTCTACAGCCCTCACTGAAGAATGAAAGAAAGCTTTTTAAAAACACATTAAGTGGGTTCTTACTACCACCTAGTGTTAAACCTCAAGAAATACCGCTTATAAAAATTAAAAATTTTAAGATGCTTGTATTAACTAAACATTGCTAGTTAACACACCAAGTAGTTTATAAAAACTTACTGAGCTCAAAAGGCCAGTTACAGTATAGGATATCCACCCAAGTCTTGAAAACTCAAGTTGATGCCTCCTATGTTCAATGCTTGAACGTTAGAGGGAAGTAGTACTAATGCTCCTTAAATTGCCGTGTTCCTTCAAAACTCTATCACTCACTATATAATGTACGCTTCAGCTCATACCAAATAACCCAGTCAAACAAAAAACCTAACGAGGAGGAAAATAGAATATACCCAGAAGTGGAAAAAGAACACGATGACAAGAGATAAATGTTTTTTGTTTATTCTGACTTTCGTCTTTGATAAGACTATTTTGCCAAACAAGAAACTAATTTTCTCAGTTCATTAACCCAATTATGATCTCCAAAGAGTTAAGCTATTATAAATGAACATTAACAACTTGAAAACCCAAAGTATTAAGTACTACAGTGAGGTCTTTTCAATAGTTTTTTTTTTCTTTCTTTCTTTTTTTTTTTTTTTTTTTTGGTTTTTCAAGACAGGGTTTCTCTGTGTGGCTTTGGAGCCTATCCAGGAACTAGCTCTTGTAGCCCAGGCTGGCCTCGAACTCACAGGGATCTGACTGCCTCTGCTTCCCAAGTGCTGGGATTAAAGGTATGTGCCACCACCAGCCAGCTCAGTTTTTAAAAAATTATATTACATGTCAAATTCTACCATACTGTTTTTCAAAAATGACAAATTCTTTGTATGAGTTATAGATAATACTTCTTATTCCTCATATACATAATGTTCAACTTCTGAAACTGAATGTCATAAATAACTCCTCATGTGTCTTGTCTACAAGTACTCACTTGAAATGACCGTTCCATTGTTATTGCAAAGTAATATTCTCTCCTTGGATATTTCCGCTCACAGATCAACACTTGATTGCATATTCTTCCCTTCGCTCCCGTCTGCTTGGTGATCAATTTTTTCCCAATCATCTGGGAGGAAACAGCTTTTGCTTCTTCTGGACTATAATAAGAAAAAGAATTCAAATCCTTCTGTTTTCCATTTGAAAAAAAAATCTGAACCACAAGTAAAGCTCAGTGTTTTCAACAATACAGTGATTTAAATAAAGACTTTTCTTTTAAAAACTGTGACTTACGAGAAGACTATCTTCACTCCTCCTTTGAGGCCACTTGTAAACGTTCCTTTTCCTCTGCCGCCAGCTAAAACCTGTGCCTTTATCACAACATCCTTTGACCCTAGAAGAAAAATACTTTTTATTACACAGGAAGCAGGGAATCATGTGCGAGACAGTATTTTATTGAACATTCACACTAATAGGTGTTATTAAATGAAGTCCCATTAATCCACCATGTCAGACTGAGACATTCCATGTAAGATTTTCCAGATTTGAAAAATAGAACATTCACCATCTAAAAGATCTATGCCATTAAAAGATTAGAAAACATGATATGGACTGACTCATAAGTGGATATTAGCTGTAAAGTAAAGGATAGTCATGCTACAATCCACAGACCTAGAGAGGCTAAGTAACAAGCAGGGCTCAAAGCTGGGGGGAGATCTCCCTGGAGCAGGGAAATAGAACAGACTTCGTGGGTGGACTTGGGACAGGTGGGGATTGAAACAAGAGGAATCAAGTGGGGGTGGAGGGAACGAGGGAGAAAGTACTGGGAGAGACAACTGGAATTGAGGGGGCATTTGGGAGACAAGGTAGAAACCTAGGGCAATAGGAACTCCCTGGAACTTACAAGGGTGACCCCCAGCAAAGACTCCTAGTAATGAAAAATACTGAGCCTCAACTGGCCATCTTCTATAACCAGGCAAGGCTTCCAGTGGAGGGAATGGGACACTAATTCAGCAACAAAACCTTCTACCTAAATGTGTCCTGCCTACAAGATGTGCTGAGGTGCAGGTGGCACAGAATGTATGGGAGTAACAACCAATGACTGGTCCAATTTGAGACCCACGCCATGAGAGGGAGTCTGCACCTGACACTGTCTGGAGGGCCAGGGACCAGAGGCTGGATAGCCCCGAGGCCTAGAATAGAACAAAACATGACTGGCAAAAAGAGAGAGAGAGAGAGAGAGAGAGAGAGAGAGAGAGAGAGAGAGAGAGAGAGAGAATAAAATGAATCGTAAGGATATTCTGCTATGCTCATAGAACAGAGCCTAGCACAATCATCAATCAGAGAGGCCTCATCCAGCAACTAATAGGAACAGATGTAGAGACCCACAGCCAAACATTAGGCTGAGTTTAGAGAATTCCATAGAAGAGGAGCCACAGGAGCCAAGGACAACATAAGAACACAGCTCATAGAATCACCTAACCAGGGTTCACAGGGGCTCAAACTGAAGTACTGAAGTGACAGTCAGGGAGCCTTTATGGTTTTCACCTAGGTCCTCTGTATAAATGGTATGGTTGTATAGCTTGGTGTTCTTATGGGACTCCTAACAGAAGGAGCAGGGGCTGCCTGACTCTTTTGCCTGCTCCTGGGACCCTTTTCCTCCTACTGGGTTGCCTTGTCCAATCTTGATATAAGAGCATGTGTCTAGTCTTACTGTAACTTGTTATGCCATATTTGGTTGATATCCCGGGAGGATTGCCCTTTTCTAAACGGAAATGAAGGAGTGGATCTGGGGGAGAGGCAGGATGAGGGACTGGGAGGAAAGGAGAGAGGGGAAAGGTGGTTGTGATATAAATATGAGAAAACAATAAATAAATAAATAAATAAATAAATAAATAAATAAATAAATAAATAAAATTTAAAAATCTCTGCCTTTAAAAGAATAGGCACTCACATTTCTGCAATAGTATACTAAAAGCATTTTAGCAATTCTCAGACTAAAGCTTTGGAAGGTATTAAAAGCACAACATTGAGACTAAAATGTTTTCTTAAAACTTCTCATGACTGGAGATCCTAGACAATGCCCTTCCATTGGCCTCAAAGGCAGAGCTCCCAAGGCTGGAGAGATGGACCTGGTGATCTTGCAGAAGACCCACATCAGAGCAGGTTCACAACCACCTGTAACTCCAGTTCCAGGGAAATCCCACGCTGTCTTCTGGGCCCTGTGGGCAACTGTAAACATGTGGTACACATGTACTCACACAGGCACACACACTACACACAAATAATGTTTTAAAAAGTAACGTATTTTTAAAAAGTCAGAGTTCCCACCTGCCCTTCATAGGTCTAAGTCCTAATCCATAAAAGTTGTCACAAATATAAAAGTATCAAAATAATTGTCTTGTTTTTTTAAAAAAAAGTTTTTCCATTATTGTTTCAGGGAAAAAAAACTCAACTAAGTGAAGAAAGTAATAATTTGGAAATAGGTACAGTTTTACTGACTTCATTAATAAATAAATCAGAACCTGCTAACATTGACCATACACAAATTCAAACCCCACTGCATTTGTAATTAACAGGCATTTCACTAAAATTAGTATTCCACAAAGCTTTTATTGAATAATCTGAAAAAATTGATTATAACAATAAAAACTATAAAACATACTCTCAAGCCAAGAAAACAGTAGCCATCTCACTGAAAACAATTTATATAGTAATATTCTCATTTTTAAAGAATGTTCTTCCTTTTACAGTTTAAACACTTTTTAGTAGTCTAGGTTTAACACTTAGACTAGTTGCTCTGTAGTCTGTGTGAAAAGCTAATAAGCACAAAGTTCACCAAAACACATTTAAAGTCATAGTAACCACAAGCCCACACAAGATGACTGCCTACTCACCTACATAAAAACTGCTCACACTTCATTCTGAAAACGATGTACAGACACTACACTATTTCATTATGTTTTCATGCTAAACCTTTTAAAATGTAAATTTAGGCTTATTTCCTAAAATCAAAACTTGTTTAAGAAACAACAAATTAATGGAAGTTATTAAGGATTCTCTCAATAAAAGAATATAATAGTGAATATGGGGAACTCCAGAACCTGTTTAACAAACTCTAATATGTACTGATTACCTAACTGATGTGGGATTCCCCTCTGTATGCTGTGAATATCATTGGTTAATAAAGGAACTGCTTTGGGCCTATAACAGAGCTATGGGGAACAGAGCTAGGCAGGGAAAACTAAACGAAATGCTGGGAGAAAGGAGGCGGAGTCAGAGAGAATCCATGGAGCCACCACCAGAGACAGACGTGCTGAAACTTTGCTGGTAGTCTACAACCTCGTGAGAATGCACAGATTAACGGAGATGGGTTAAGATGTAAGAATTAGCCAATAAGAAGCTAGAGCTAGTGGGCCAAGCAGTGATTTAAATAATATGGTTTTTGTGTGATTATTTTGGAGCTGAGCAGCCAGGAACCAACAAGCAGCTTCCTCCTACACCTAACAGGCATCATTCTAAGCCTTTGGGATGGATCGGTGACCAGGTAAGACACCGCTTGCTCCTAGGGAGCTTAGCCTAGCTCAGCTTTTTCATCCCTATTCATCTGTTTCCCACATGGGAAGCAAAGACATCCATGGCCCCTCTCCACAACCACACATGAACAGCTAAGATTCCCCACCAAAATTTTCCTAAAACAAAACAAAAAAACTTCACCACAGCCACCATCCTTCAAGCTACAAAGCATAAAGACTCACTTTCCCCATAAGTCTGTTCTAGCTAAAAAGAGGGTTTCAAACCACATCCTATCACCAATGTAAGTGGTTCCTAAGTCACTACACTACAGCTCAAAATCATCTTATAATAACTGTAAATTTTCAACAATTATAAAATCCTACCTTCTCAAAAAAATTAAAAAAAAAAAAAGGTCAAGTCAAATGTGGTGGCATGCACCTAATCCCAGCATTTTTTAAGAGGTAAAGACAGGAGAATCTGAGTTCAAAGACATCCTTGGCAACATGAGAACCTACCTCCCAAAATAAGCAAATGTCAAAAGTTTTAAAACCACAAGTAAAGCTTACATCTTATCCAAGTTTGTGACAAGGTAACTAAGGGTTTTTTGTTTGTTTGTTTGTTTGTTTTTAAATACCTAATTTTTTTGCAATTGCATAAGCTTCATCTGATGACTTTGCCACGAAGCCTTTGGGAACAGAGACTCCAGCTTCCCGCAATAAATCCATACTCAAGTATTCATGCAGTGAGAGATTCCTTTGTTGCTGCTGCTGAATTTGGAGTCCATGCTTCTTGAACAATCCAGAACTTCCCAGAACCTGAAAAAAGAATGGAAGCATATTTAAGTATGACAGTGGTTTTGGCAGTTGTTTTACAAGAAAGACAGAACAATGAACCACCTCTTCATATTTAGTTATTGAGTACTACATTAAATCATCCAAACACAATAGAGTACCTGAATTGCAATCTAAAACTAAAAGCAGACATACCAGGTAAATATCAGGTGTTACCTTGTAACTTTTTAACTGCTTCCTCATCATCCAACCATAGTCCTTACCTGACATCTGCACTACACTGACTATCTCCATTAGCCTACAGGAAATGGCTAGCTGAATGATAAATTCAGAGGCTCTAAGGTCAATCTCATCTTTTCCACAAAACTAAACTGTTTTCTACGCTGTTTTCTGTACCCTTCTCTGGATCTACACTAGCTAGCATTAGATAATGTGAGAGTGGAATGACTTAGGGAATATGCAACTACAAACCCTCCCCTTTTCAATCCATGCTGAATGTTCATTCACTCTATTAAACATTTAAAGCACACAGGAACTATAAATAGAAGAGTGCAGTTATCCTTAAGGTAAAGTCTAGTGTGTATTTGTGCACAAGGACAGTTAGTAAACAAACATGCCAGCTGGCAATAAGAATGAGAAAGAACGCTCATACAGAGAGAAAACTACAACGTCTCTGTTTTCAGTTTAATCAGAATTATAACCAAAAAGGCTAAGGGGGGTGACTCAGAGAGGGTGTTTGCAGTACAAGCCTCGTGAACTAAGTTTAATCCTCGGATCCCTTGCAAAATTGAGTGTCCACGCATTGTGGGGAACACTCACATACACTCACACATTTTTTCTTATTAAACAGAATATCAAAAAGAAATCTTTAATTTATATCTTACTGCTGAATGAGAAATACGCAGCTAGCTTTGCAGCTTCCTGTACCAAGGCCACTACTCAGAAGCACACTCATCAGTTAGATCTCTAACATCTATCAGTCCCAACACCTCAAGTAAGTCTAAGCTAAACCTAATAAAATGTTGAAAACCCTGCCTTTCCTAATTTTAAAAGCCTTAATTCCTACAACCCTCCAAGGCAATATACAGAACAAATTAGCCACAAAAACCTTCCAAGACTGCACTGAAATCAGACTCTTACGCCGTAGCTATTATACACACCCATTACTTCTGCATGAAAACAAACACACAAAAATATTATTCCCATCCAAAAAAAAGTAACATAAGACTTAAAGAGCTTTACACAAAGTCTGTTTCTTGAAATGAAAGAAATTTATTTTTGAACTATCACATCAAAATTAAAACTGTTTCTTAAGATGGGATTCCTGAACTCCATTCTCTATAAAACCAGAATATATGAACTGGACTCAAAGAAATCAGAACTGGTAATAAATCACGTAGTTGATTCTTATGGACCCTAGTTTGAGCACCTCTAACCTAACAAGTCAATTACATATAATAGCAATTTATTGCTAATTCATCTAGTTAAAAGCCTGGCTAAGGTTGACAACATGGTTCAGTGTGGAAAAGTGGCTTGCCATACAAGCCTAGTGACCCAGAGTTCAAGCCCCAAAAACAGTAAGGGTGGAAGAGAACTCCACAAAGTTGTCCTCTGAACTCCATGTGCACAAAGAGTTCACACACACACACACACACACACACACACACACGAAGGGAATGAGGAAGAAGAAACTATAAGAGGAGGAGGAGGACAAGGAGCTCTCTGTGAGCTGACGACCCAGCTACCTATCTTATTTCAGTGGAGATTTCAAAGTTGTACACAAACATAAAAACCAATATAGCCATTGAATCAAACCATAGATTTTATTGCAAATATACTAGACCTCAAAAATAAAGGTGAAGGAAAGAACCTAACAAACCTATTGAAGGTGGTCACACTTATATTTTTTAATGTTTCTCTAGGGGACAGTGTGCCACTAATGGTGAAAACTTCAATGCTGCAGCTAGAGGGTTAGGAGCACATACTGTTGTTCTTTCAGAGGACCCAAGTTCTGCTCCCAGCACCCACACTGAATGGTTCACAGATGCATGTAACTACAGCTTTGGGGGGATCAGATTCTATGGCCACCCACACACATGCACATACCCATGCAAAGTCACACATACACAAATTAAAAGCAAATAAATCTTTAAAATAAAAAGAGACAATCACACGCACAAAAAAAGTTTCTAGCTGGATGGTGGCGCATGCCTTTAATCCCAGCACTCAGGAGGCAGAGGCAGGCGAATCTCTATGAGTTCAAGGCCAGCCTGGTCTACAAAAGCTAGTTCCAGGACAACTAGGGCTGTTACACAGAGAAACCTTGTCTCAAAAAACAAACAAACAAAAAAAGTCACTCAGCTGTCTATGTCACTAGATGGCACCTCCTAAGCTGCAAGCATCAGAGAGAAATACCACAGAAAAGGATGCCACTTCCTAAAACATAAACTCTAAAGGGTGCTGCAGGACTGCACATCACTCGCTCTAACTCAGTGATGACGTTCCTGCACAGGAGAGTGCACGGTGGTTATCTGGGGAAAGGTCTTATTCCTCGAGGACTGGGGTGTGTTTGTCTTGGTCTGGTTTATTTTGATATGACCCAGCTGGTCTAGAACTCCAGGAATTAAGTGATCCTGACATCTCAGTCCCCAGGTAGCTAGTACTGCACATATTAAGGGTTCCAAAATGTTTATTCTTTTTATTTCATTTTGGTTTTGTTTTATTTTGTTTTTTAAGATAGGGTTCCTCTGTGTAGTCCTGGCTGTCCTGAAGCTTGCGCTGCAGACCAGGCTGACCTTGAACTCACAGAGATCTGCCTGCTTCTCCCTCCCAGTGCTGGGATTAGATGTGTGGGCCATCACACCTGGCTAAAAGTTTTATTCTTAAAGAATACACACACACACACACACACACACACACACACACATTCTTAAATGTATACATTCTTAGAGAATATATGTGTGGGGGGTATGTATGTATATATAAGTATCTAGGGGTGAAGTGCCATGATACTTGCAACTTACTCTCAGGAAGTTCAGCAAAAAGAAACAGTGTGATTTTATATGTGTGTGTGTATAATTGAGATTATAATTTAATTACAATATTTATTCCTTACCTTTCCGGTCCTCCCTCCGAACTCTCCCATATACCCCTCTCTTCTCTCCTTCAGATTCATGGCTTTTTCACTAGTTGTTATTGCATGTATATATGTATTCATATATACATATATATTCCTAACTATATCCCTATATGTATGTATGTTTTCAGGGATGATCGGTTAGCACTGAGCAACTAACTCATGTGCTCTCCCACTTCCAGCTTTTTCTCAGTTGCCTATAGTTCTTGGTGTAGGGTGGAGGCCTTGTGGGCTTTTCTTCATCCAGTTTGGCATGCCCATTGGTGTCATCCTTGTTCAACTCACATTTGGGCAGTCACGTTGGTGAGACCTCATGGGTACAGCCTCTGGTGTTACTAAAAGACACAATCTCAGAGCAAACTCCCTGATCCTGACTCTCTGGCTCTTATAATCTTTATGGCCCCTCTTCATCAATGTCCCCTGAGACTCAGGTATGAGAATGTTCTGTAGATGTATCCACTGGGACTGGACTCCACAACTCGGCATTTTGATTGGTTGTGGTTTCCTGTAGTGGTCTCCATTTGTTGCCAAGAGAAGTTTCCTTGATGAGGGGTGAAGACTACACTTATCTGTCGGTACAAGGACAAATGTTCATAGACTGTTGTTAGGAATGATGCTGGTTTAACAAATTAGTGGTTGTTGATTCTCCTCCAATAACCGTGACTTCAGTAGCACTGAGTGGTAGCTAGGTTTCTAGTACACAGCATGGTCTCCCTCTTATTGAGTAGATCTTAAGTCCAACTAGAAAGTCGTTCATTACCATCAAGTTCTGTGAGCCACGACTGCACCCTCAGAGTACCACGCCGTTGGTGTGGTTCACAGGCAACACAGCAGGGTAGAACCTTGGTGGTCTCCCTCCTTTGGGAAGATTTCAGGGTGCCTTTTGGTACCATGAGAGCCAGTCTTCAGGGAGGGGGCATCTGGAGCAGTTCCAGATCAGGGATCTCTGGGCCATGTTTCTGAAGCACATGGTGTCTTCAGGAACCGAGACTTACCTTCCACTTCTTTGGGGTAACCAAGGGCAACAACAGTAACAGGCCGTATGTTTTGGGAGTTTCTTGAGCTAACAACAAAAGAGGGCTTCTCATGTCTAGTATTTAGATTTTTGTTGGGTGATTTTGGCTCTTAGATACATACATAGAATTTTTTAAAGATAAAGCATACGGAGGCAGGCGGTGGCAGCGCCAGCGGCAGCAGCAGAGGCACATGCCTTTAATCCCAGCACTCGGGAGGCAGAGGCAGAGGCAGAGGCCAGCAGATCTCTGTGAGTTGAGGCCAGCATAATCTAGTGGAGTTCCAGGACAGCCAGGACTATACAGAGAAACTTGGCAGGGGGCAGGGGGAGGGAGATATGGACGCTCAATTAGGTGAAAGCATTACAGTACCTACTGTACTGTTGGAACACTTTCACTAATTTGAGTGTGATTTGGTTGGTTTTATTTGGGGGGGGGTTTCGAGACAGGGTTTCTCTTTGTAGCCCTGCCTATCCTCATTCTATAGACCAGCTGACCTGGAACTCAGCCATCCAACTGCCTCTGCCTCCCAGAAGCCTGGGATTAAAGTAATGTAACACCATGCCCAGCTGTTTAAAAGAGTTTTAACATCTGAAGTATTTAGATAAATTGTGTCCTTGCAGCACCAACTGTTATAACTTCCAATTTCCTTAATTTTAAATTCTATTAGCAATACAATCCCTGCACAATCCCAAGGACAGGGCAGCATCAGAAGTTACAGTTGGATAGGAGAAGGGGGTTTAGGTGCTCTACTGCAGTGGCTGTGGGAAACACTAATGTACTTCTATTTTAAATCAACCGGAAAGGTGGTTATGTATATTCTCATCACAAAGATTTGTGATTTGAACACAAGTACACATGAATTAAAACATTATGTATCAAATAAAAAAAGGAAACTTAAGGAAAAAGAAAAAATGACCAATTCCAAGACAAACACACGATTTCTCTTTAAAGAACTGAATTGCTAAATTTAATGTGTGACCTTGAACAAGTTTCATCCTAAGAGAATGTGTCCACATCAAGAGCAAGATGTCAGACTACTCCAAAGATATACACCCTTAATGCTGGAGAGGCAGGAAAAGAGCGCTAACAAAAACAGTGCATTACACATCCATAGGAAAATGCAAAGGCATTTTTAACAGGGTTTCCAAACGGATAAACTATTACAATGAAAAGAAAACCCATCTGTTGACGAAACCCTTACTCTCTAAACTTGTAGGCATTACTTAAGGAAGTGCAGTGGAGGGCCTAAATCTTTTCAACTAAGGGGTGCCTGAAGTTACCTCAGACCATAACCAAAAACTCTGGAACTATCTTAGGAAGCTGATCTTGCTCTTGTAGTTCTAAGGTATCAATACTGAGGAGCAATTTTTATGGGGCTTGTTTTAAGTGGTTTGGTTTTGTTCTTTTGAGACGAGGGTCTCCTGCAGCCCAGGCTGGCCTTGAACTCTCTAGGTAGAAAACGATGACCTTGAATGACCTGATCCTTTTGCCTCTACCTTGAGTGCTAGGATTCTAGGGATGCTGGGGCTGGAACGCAGGGCGTCCTATACGCTGGGTAGGCACTCTACCAAATGCACAGCACCCCCAAACTCCGTGTTTCTGTCCTTGAGTTGTAGAGCGGACACAAGTACACAGTTTCAGAAAGGGACAGCTGTGGAATTAAACCTCAGCCATCACCTCGGCTGCTGTCTCTTAGGCCAAAGTACTTCTCTTAGCCACAAGACCGTCATCAATGGCAATTGGTCTCAATGACAACCCCAGGGCTGCTGACAAGCCTGACGACCTTAGGTCAACATCTGCCACACTCTAAATGTCAAGAAGCAAAGCAACAAAAAGAAGTCGGTACTACCACTTCAGCCTGTCCAGAAACGAAGCGCTCTGAAAGAGTCCTTCCCTACTCTCCCGGCTCATCAGCTGGAAAACTCAAACTCGTTACCTGCACTCACTACCGGGGATGACCGATCACGACTATTTGGGGAGGGTAGGCAGGCCGACTCGGCTGGAGCTCTGAAGCCCTTCCCACCGGACGACAGCTCCCGGGACGGACGCGAAGGTTCACTTGAAGGGCATCCCCCTTACCCAAAAGGAGCCCGGAAGCGTCGACCCTCGGCCAGGACGGCCCCGGGCTGCACTCGGCGAGCCCCGCCACGCTCCCGGAGCCGAGGCGGGCAGCCAGAACGCCGGGCCGGGCCTCCCGAGGACTCGGACCGGAGCGGAGCGGAGCTGCCGGAGCGCCGGCTCTCCCTCCTGGCTCGCACTCGCCGCTGCGCCCCGAAAGGCACCCGGGACGTGCCAGCGCCGCGGACAGCCCCGCCGCCGGGCCGCCGACCCCCCGAGGCTGAAGCGGACCGAGCGGACTTACCTGGGCGGCGGCCCGCAGCGTAGTCTGCGGCCGGTGGCTCCTCAGGGCGGCCGCGGCCAAATGCCGGCCGTAGAACATGGACGCCGCCATTGCTCAGTCCGACCCGTCCCCTCGGCAGCGCGCAGGCGCACAGACGCCGCCGCCGCAGCCGCGCACCGGGCCCTCGACCCCTGGACAATCCAGGGGGCGGGGCCTCGGGTTAACCCCGTCGCTGCCGGACTGGGCTGATTAGGCAAGCAAAGAACAGACTTTGACCCTCAGAACTTTCACCTAGGCCTCAAAGTGTGCCCCAGAGAACTGCAGCGTTGCCATATCTTCCCTGAGCCCTAGTGACCTCAACTCAAAAACGGGGTTAATTCGTGATGGTGAATGTATGTGTTTTGAGTCTTTAGGATACAAAAGCTTAAATAAAACAGACAGCGCCCTGATACTCGGAATTTTGTCACTCACTAAAGCTGAATACACTCTGAAAACATTAGCAAAATGTCTTTGAAAGGGGTGGCTTAGTGGTTAAGCTGGTACTGCTGTTGCAGAGGAACTAAGCTCAATTCCCAGCACCCACGTCAGGAAGCTCACTACTGTCTACAGGATCTAAAACCCTCTTCTGGCCTCCCTAGGCACCTACGCCCCTGTGCACATACATACAGCACACACATACAATTAAGAGAAAATACATATTAAGTGAGGTAATCCAGGACCCGGAAAGACATATTACATGTTCTCTCTCATGTAAAGATCCTATCTTTAAATTGTTATATAAGTATTTGTTTGTGAGCAAGGGTTAGAGGCCGGGAAACTCTAGAGGAACCCGCGCAAGGGGAGAAACTAATATTCCTGGGGTGGGGGTGCGGTAAGCAATAGAACAGAGGTGAGAAGGGACAGGGAGGTAAAGGAGAGGAGGAAGGGGATCAATCAAAACCACATATAAAAATGTCATAAGGAAACCTGTTAGCTATATGCTAATTTTAAAAAATATACCTACCCCAACAGTGCCTGGTGATGTTTACCCACAATCCTGGCACACTGGAAGCTATGGTGGGATGTCAGTGAGACCCTGTTTTAGAAAGAGAGAGAGAGAGAGAGGAGAGAAAAGAAGGTGGGGAAATACCCCACTATAAATGAGACCCATCAGCATCCTGTCATGGAGGGGGTAAGAGCCTCATGAGGCCCCACCCTTCCCTGAGGATTGACAGTCAATGGTTGATGGTGGAGAGGCAGTTTCTTCAGTGGAGTAGCTGATACTCCTATAAGCAAGCCTACCGAAACTCATTCAGTCATCAAAGAAAAGACATCAAAGTGAAGCGAGGTTAATTGGGAGAGGGAAGGGGATCTGCAGTATTGGGAGTGAAACAAAAGAAGACAACGGTTGAATATGACCAAAATACATCATATATTGGGGCTAGAGAGATGACTCGGCAGTTACGAGCATTCGGATGTGATTCTCAGCACACACATGGCTGCTCATACCAGCTGGAACTCCAGTCCCAGAGGATCTGATGCCCTCTTCTGGCCTCCAAGGGCACCAGGCATGCCAGCGGTACAC
The DNA here is from genome assembly GCA_004026605.1 of Ondatra zibethicus. Taxonomy (NCBI): domain Eukaryota; kingdom Metazoa; phylum Chordata; class Mammalia; order Rodentia; family Cricetidae; genus Ondatra; species Ondatra zibethicus. Next base: position 15,153 of record PVIU01021579.1, read on the forward strand.
AAACATACATGCAGGCGAAACACCCATATGCATAAAATGAAAATTTAAAATATATTAAATGCAAGTATGAAATGCTATAATTAAGCCTGTTATTATGTGTACTTGATATAATGCTAATTAAAATAGTTTAAGTAAATAAACAAAGTAAGAAAACACCCAGCCCCACCCAAGGGAAATTAGGGCATTTATATTAGAGTCCTTAGGTGCAGCAGACACACGGCATCTTAATTTCGCTTCCTGGCGCTGTGATCAAACACCCTGACGAAAACAAGTTTAGACAGGAAAGGGTTACTTGACTCACAGTTCCTGGTTGCAGTCCAACTTTGTGGGAGAACAAGATGATAGGAAACAAATAGGCACATCACTTGCACAGTCGAAAGCAGAAACCAATGGCTTACTGCCTGCCTGCAAGTACTCCACTGCTTTCTCTACTCCCATATAATCCAGATTCCTCACCCAGGAAACAGTGCCACCCACAGTGAGTGGGTCTTCCCACAAGAACCCCACGTAGACATGCCCACAAGTCAGCCCAATCTAGACAATCCCTCACTGAGACTCGATTCCCAAGTGATTCTAAATTGTGCCAGAGTCATAATTAAAGCCAGCCATCACGAAAGCATGCCCTGGGCCATAAAATCCCCTGCCAGAGCAGTGACTGGGGTCTGCTCCTGTTCCCAGGACCACTGAGTTTTAACATGTGTGGAAGAAGTACAGGGAACGTAGCTCAGCTGACAGAGTGCCTAACTGGCCTGCATGAAGCCACGATTTCAACCTCCAGCACCACCAAAAATGGGCACAGTGGCACTATCTGTAATGTCAGCATTTCAAGTGTCGGAAGCAAGAGGATCAGAAGTCCAAAGGTAATCCTTGGCCACATAATAAGTTCCATGACGTGGTGATAACATTTTGTGTGGAAAAGCCCTCCTGCCTGCAAAGAGACTGGACTTTTTCTAGATGTAGCAGCTGAGTTAATAATATTCCTTGAGAGCATTTAAGACTGTGTATTCTACTTGCTATCCTTCTGTGTGCTCAGCCTGTTTGAGTTTAAGCTGTCTTTAGGAGTACAATGTACCAACCTTACTATGTTGTGGGTGTCCAGCACAATCAGCTTTTACAACCTAAGTGAAATGCTCAGCTTTACTCTTAAGTTACGTACTCTTCCATGCCTGGACCCAGAAAAATGGATGTGTGTATGTGTGTTATGGAGTGGATATCATTTGCTGAAAGCAGCCAAAAAGTTGGAAGCAACCTTAAAACCAATACCCTAAAAATGTCAGAAGCAACAACTGGATATAGGTTGATAACATCTGTTTACAGGGTTTTCTTTGTTTGTTTTGGGTTTTTGAGACTGGGTTTCTATGTGTAGCTCTGACTGTCCTGAAATTCACTCTGCAGACCAAGGTGAACCTGAACTCAGAAATCTGCCTGCCTCTGCCTCCCTAGTGTTGCCCAGTCTGGTCTGGTCTACAGAACAAGTTTGAGGGCTACACAGAGAAATTGTTTCAAAAACACCAAAACAAAAACAAAAAGTAAAAAAAAAAAAAAAAAGCAGTGGTTGACAAGAGGCTCTAGAGGGGTTCCCAGGTGTCCACGGGGATGTCCCCAGCTAGGACCCTGGGCAGTAGAGGAGAGGGTGCCTGAACTGGCCTTGTCCCGTAGTCAGTCTGATGACTCTCTTGAATATCGCCATAGAACCTTCATCCGGCGACAGATGGAGATAGAGACAGAGACCCACATCGGAGCACTGGACTGAGCTCCCAAGGTCCAGTTGAAGAGCAGAAGGAGGGAGAATATGATCAAGGAAGTCAGGACCACGAGGGGTTGGTCCACCCACTGAGACAGTGTGCCTGTCTCACCAAAGCCAGCTAAACTGGGACTGAATGAGCATGGGATCAAACTGGACCCTCTGAATGTGGCTGACTGAGAAGCCAATGATAATGGCACTGGGATTTGTCCCTACTGCATGTATTGGCTTTTTGGGATTCTATTCTATTTGGATGCACACCTTCCTAAGCCTGGATAGAGGGGGGAGGGCCTTGGACTTCCCACAGGGCAGGGTAGCCTGCCCTCTCTAAGGACTGGAGGGGGGAGAGTGAGTGGGGGAGCGGGAAGGAAGTGGGAGGAGGGGAGGAAGTGGAAATTTTGAATGGTATTATTTATAAGGCAATAAAAAATAATAATCAAAAAAAGCACAATTAACCATGTGAGTCCAAGTCCTTTTAAGGACATGTGGGTAAACCTAGACACTCTGGGTACCAGGATACCCCATGTAAAAAATGATGACTCCTCCCCCACCGGCTAACTTTGTTTTGTGATTAGGCAAACAGTCTTAATACAGGGAACTGAAGCTGGGCAGGATGACACACATCTTTAATCCAATCACAAAGGAGGCAGAGGCAGGCAGATCTCTGAGTTCGAGTCCAGCCTGGTCTACAGAGTGAATTCCACAACAGCCAGGACTACACAGAGAAGCCCTGTCTCAGAAAACCAACCAGAGGGCTATAGTGAGTAACTGGGAAAGAGAGTCCCTGCTAGACAGACGGATGGGGAGAGAGGCCACAACTAGGTAATAGAGATGGCAAACTTCCAAGGCTTTTTCCTTATCCTCCTGACCTGAGAAAAAGCCTGGCAGCAAAAACCAAAGGCCTTGTGGGTTTTTTCTCCTGCAGTGGAGGCTCCCTAATGATAACTGGCTCCACAAGGCAAGGGGAACCAGGACATGATTATGTAACATTTGTGGGCCAAGCAGCCACCCTGTCGTTCTTCAAACTAACCAACTCTAAATTAAGGGAGGAAGACCCTTCCGAGACTTAAAACCCCCAGTTCTGGAGAAGAGCCTAAATTTCCACCCTCCTGAGTCCTGTCTGCTTGGTGGACGGTCTCTTTCTCTCTGTGCCTGCTGTATGTGTGTTTCCTTACCTCTAAGAAAAGTCCTTCTGCGGCTGCTTGATGTAGGATTCCCCTCTGTACGCTGTGAATATGTTTTATTACCACTGCTTAATAAAGAAGCTGCTTTGGCCTATGGCAGGGCAGATATAACCAGGCTGGAAGAGATAGAGAGAGAGAGTAGGCAGAGTCAAGGAGATGTCATGTAACTGCCAAAGGAGACAGGCGCCGGAACCTTACTGGTAGGCCACAGCCTCATGGTAATACACAGATTAATAAAAATGGATTAATTTAAAATGTAAAAGCTAGCTAGAAATACGCCTGGGCCATCGGCCAAACAGTGTTGTAATTAATACAGTTTCTGTGTGATTACTCAGGTCTGGGCAGCTGGGAAATGAATGAGCAGCCTCCATTTAAAGTTGCTGATTCTGTCCACTCTGTTTCCCAGGTTCAAGATTTCTCTGCTGCTACCTGTAATGCTCCCACTTTTTCCTGCCTTTTAACTCTGTAACTGGCAGAGCAAACAAACCGAATGGAGACCCCAAGACGGTAACAGAAGGACATTATGTTAGCAGAAATAAGCCAGATACTGGAAGAGAAGTACCAAATATTCTGTTTCATATGCGAAACTTCGTTATGGGGAGTCCAACAGAGATGAGCACTCAGACATAGTTTATGGTCAACTGAAACTCTTTATTCTAGCTGGCTGGGACTACACTCAGGTATTCAAGGCCCAGGTGTAGCATTGGGTGTTTAGGGGACGGGCTTTGTTTGTTTTTGCTATAGCTTTATTTACACTCACACTCTATTAACCCAATGTAGATTTGAGGAACAAAATAAGACAGATCTCCCATCAATCCTAGATACTTTAAGGTTGTTAGAGAGTATGTTATGTATCAACAAATATAATCTTGACCCAAACTCAAAAACATGTTCACAGTCTACATTCAGAAGAACCCACCAGTTTCTGTCTGTGGGTTAAAGCATTTGCAAATGTGATAAGCTACCAAGAAAAGCAAGGAAATAATTTTCCAAATAGTCATGGCTTCCCCTGGAGCAAAAGAGGGGGTGAGCTAGAGATGGGTTCCCAGAGCCTTAGAAATGAGTACTTCTTGGCTTACGCTACACCTACCCTGCTGTTTCCTTGGCTCATCTATTTAATTATATGTATATGACCTACATATTTCTGTTCACATACTATTTATGTTTATCTTTCTATTTCCTTTATTCACATATGTAATTATATGTGTATAATACATATGCATAGGGGAAGGGGTTTTTAAAAACAAAATCCATCTCACTTTAGGGCTTCAGGGGGAGGTTTTATGCAAGCAATCATTTTAAAGAAGCTAAGATAAATTAGCTGGGGCATCTTGACCTTGGATTCCTAGAATAGAGTTGGCTAATTTTCTATGTGGTTATCCACCAAGTAGAGAAAATTCTAATCAAACCTAAAATGGCTTCAGTAAGAATAGAAGATGGAGGAACCTCTGTATTAATCTTGCCCTGTCACAAGTTAAGAGAGGACTTGAAGGTAAAATAGAAGCTAGGAAGGACTGGGGTAGAGAGAATAAAATGGGAGGTTACATTTGCTCTGTACACAAATGTAGTCTGGAAATACCACACAGAAACCCACTAATATGTGTTAGTAGACATTAGTGATGCAACCAGTAGATCCTAGTAATTTTTTAAGACTGAAGTTGCTTTACCCAAGATTCTTTTCACAGCGAAAATGTTTGCAAGCCTTATTTATTCCAGGGTCCTAGAAACTGGAGTGGACAGCACAGGGCAGCAGAATAAGAACCAGAACAGAAACGGAGCTGGGTTTACAGGAAGGAAGAAAAGGAAAAATGTCTGCCAAACTGGGACGGTAAGAGTGACAGGATGGAGAGAAAATGCACAGCCTGCAGGGGAGAAGCCGTCAGTCTTCCCAATCATTCCAGGGCTGTTCTCTTCACCTTCTGGTGCCCATGCCCTCCCAGCTGAGCCCTACTGCTAACTTCAAAATCACCAACAGTAAGTAAATGGAGGCAGAGGCAGACCCACAGCCGAACACTAGGCGGAGTTCGGGAATTCTATAGAAGGGGGGGAGAAAGGAGTGTAGGAGCCAGAAGGGTCAAGGACACCAAGGGAAGCATCGCACAATCAACTAACCTGGGCTCATAGGGGCTCACAGAGACTGAACCAACAATCAGGGAGCCTGCATGGGACTGACTTAGGCACTCTGCATATATGTTACAGTTGTATAGCTTGTTCCTCTTGTGGGACTCCTAACAGCGGGAAACAGGAGCGATCTCCGATTCTTTTACAGGCCTTTGGGAGCCTGCTCCTCAGACTGGGTCACCTTGCCCAGCTTTAATACATGGGCAGGTGCTTAGTCTTACTGCAACTTAATATGCCTTGTTTTGTTGATACTCATGAGAGACCTACCCTTTCTGGACAGAGATGAAGGAGGAGGAGGGGACTGGAAGGTGGGAAGGAGTTTGGGGGTGGGACTGAGAGGGAAGGCTGCAGCCAGGATGTAAAATAATAAATGAATAAGAAAACAACAACAGTGCAAACTGCTGTGGAGAAAACTCCAACAACCTTGCTCACTCTAAACCTTTCCCCAGGGCCGACATGAATAAGAGCCGTGTAATGGATGGGAAGCTCCATTCTTACATTTACTTTCTTAGTAGTCGTCCAATCCAAGCCTGCTTTTTACAGAGGGAAAGCGGAAGCTGAGAAACCATGTGTGAGTCATCCAGTGTCACAGGTTCTGTTTAGCTGTCCCCAACTCTGGTAGTAGAATGAGAATTAGAATACAGTTGAGATCCATAACCCTTCCATCAGTTGATTGAATCCCTCTCATCTTTTTTTGAGACAGGTTTTTTTTTTTTTTCTGTGCAGCCCTGGTGGTCCTAGAACTCACTATGTAAGCCTCTAACTTACAGAAATCCACCAGCATGTTCTGGGATTAAAGGCATGCATCACCACGCCCAGCCTCTCACCCTGTCATTTTTAACCTCTTACCTTTCATTTCATTTAATTAGTCAATGCATTGATTGAACTCATCTCTTAAGGAATACATGTTAGCAAAAGCCAGGTTTTAAGATGCAAAGAAATGCATGGGCTTTGACCGGAAAGAAACTGGATTTGGGCTTCTGAAAACCAAAGTTCAAAAGAACTCATGAGAGTCCATGCACCAGAAAAGCAATTGAAAGCTCTGTAGAGACAGAAAGGCCAAAAATAAAAGCCAGAATTTCCACACTTGATTTCAATCAGACCTTGACTGTTTGGAGCCTGACCCAATGACCTGTGTTGTCTAACTATAGGGTAAAAAGTCTGAGCTCACTTCCTAGTTCTGAAAATTCACCAGTCCCTGAGTTCTGAATCCTGCTAATCCCTGAGCTTGTCCATAGCTCTGGACTCAAAATCCCACCAATCCCCCAGCCCCCGTGAATCTCCACCATGGAAAAATTCTGCCCCCAAAAGACCCTATATAAGTCTACCTTATATATATATATAAACCCTACTCAGTTTTCTGCTGTTTCTCACCTGAGCAGAGGCAGCCACCCTCTTGTGTCTTTTCCAATAAAGCTCTTGTGTGAGGTTTGTTGTGCGGTGTGACTTTGTGATAGTCCTGAGCTCCCAACTGCCAGGAAACCTTTCCCTTCAGAGCTGTAACACTTACACTTAGAGCAACAAGTATACTCTCACCCCAAATGGCCACACTCAGGAAAGGCAAATGGCATTATAAAATTTGTAAGAGCTGGGCATGAGAGTGCACACCTTTAATCACACCAATACGGAGGCAGAGACAAGATCTCTGGGAGTGCAAGGTCAGCCTGGTCTATGAAGAGAGTTCCAGGACAGCCAAGGCTACATAGAGAGACTTAGTGTCAAAGATAAAATAAAATTTATAAAATAATGCACTGCCCACTTAAAACCATGTCACTCCTCTTCACTGCCATAAAAGGACACCATACTCCCTAGAGAGAGGGTGGATTTTTCTGAGAATTCTCTCATTTTGCTTTTATCCAAAGTGCCCCCCCCCGCAAGTCTCACCGTCTTCAGGTATCCAGTGTTTTCCTTAATTACACTCTACTTTTTCATTGTTGTTTTGGGGACAGGGCTTCTCACTGAACTGGGATCTTGCAGATTTGACTGGGTTGCCTAGCCAACAAGCCCCAGGAAGCCTGCCTCAGTACTGAGATCAAAGCCATAGGAGGCTGTGCCTGGCTTTTTACCTAGATGCTGGGGATCTGGATTCAGTTCTTATGCTTGTTCTGCAAGCATTTTACCAACTGGGCAACTGTCCCGGCCCCCACTGGGTATATTCTATTTATTCATTTATTTATTGTGGGTTTTTTTTTCGAGACAGGGTTTTTCTGTGTCGCTTTGGAGCCTGTCCTGGAACTTATAGACCAGGCTGGCCTTGCCTCTCAAGTGGTGGGATTAAAGGCATGCAACAACACTACCCAGCTTTATTCTTTTTATTTTTAAAAAGTATTTATTATTTGATGTGTGTGAGTATTTTGCCCTCATGTATGTCTTCTGCATACCACATGCCTGCCTGGTGCCCAGAGGTCTGAAGAGAACATCAGATCCTCCAGAACTGGAGTTACAAGGATGATTGTGAGCCACCATCTGGGTGCAGAGAATTGAACACAAGTCCTCTGTAAGAACACCAAGTGCTCCTAACAGTTAAGCCATATTTCCAATGTGCATATTCTTCTTAGAAATCTTTATATAAATTCTGATCTGGCAAACACCCCCATACTTGGAGCTCCTTGTTCCTGGAACGACATTTTGGTGGCCTGGCTAGGAACTCTCCTTAAGGCTCTTGACCTCTCCATTCTGTGCTATAGTCAGTGGCCAACCGGCTCAAGGGTAACTAAAGATGTCTGATTGGCACTGCTCTCCAGCAGGATCTGAAGGCCTCTGAGCTGGAATTGCAGACCACTTTGGCCCTCAGGTAAAAGCTAAGAAATGCTTTTCAGTATATTGTCGAAAGCTTTACTTCCTATTGCAACTGAAGGGCCCCATGAGGCTGACCGCTTTAGTGGGACCCAAAGACAACAAAAGATGAAGTTAGTCTACCAAAGTCTGCAAAGGTAAAGGCTACTTTTCTTCTTTCTGGGAGAGCCCCCACTCTCAACATGGGGGAGTGTTGAAGAGGGCAGCATGTCCAGGGCAGGTGCACACAATCTGTGAGGAGTCCCTCAGTCCTGCCCCCCCCACCCCTGCGCTGTTTTTCCTTCTTTGCTTCAGTGTAGCAGGAAACAGAACATGTGGCTGTGGTGTTCACATTTGCCATCTTCCTTCCTGGACAGGTTCCCTGGTCCAAGATGCCCACATGTTTTCCCTTTCTCCAGGATGGGAGGGTCTCCTGCCCTCACAGCTAATCTGTGGCCAGTTTCAGTTTGTGAATATCCCCTCAGGGCTGGTCTGGCTTGACCAGTTGGACCAGTTTAGCTCCAGAATGAAGCCATCCTGTACAGGCTGGGAGGCTGCTGCTTCTCTTGCGTGTGTCCACAAGGAGAGGACTGCTCAGGAGTCAGTTCAATGAGAGCAGAACTCATCCACGACACACAGAGAGGTCTGATACTCTCTGGGGCATTTCCAGGGTAAGGGATCCATGTTGGAGTATTAGATCGGCACAGATAAATAACCAAGCCAGCTCAATAGGAACAGGTATTTTCAATGAATGAAAAAGGGGGGAAACTCATGCTACTCACGCCGAAGTCCTATCCATCCGGCAGACACCGCATGGAGAGAGCACACACCTGTGTTCTCTCGATTTTTTACCTGGGGTCCAAGTGGCCACACCCCAACTTGATGTGATTGGTTAATGGCTTTTCCCCCATCCTCTCCCCTTTTTGTCTAAACAAGATCAATCCAAACCCAACACAGCTATATACAATAGGAACAGACAACAAATACAAAATTACAAACAATAAACAATATTAAGCAAGGAATGCATAACAAAAGTTTTAATAAACATTCTATTTTAAGGAGTCTAACTATTACATTGAAATTAAGCTTGGCTAAATTGTGAGGAAGGTAACTATAATTATTTAATCTTTAACTCCATCAAAGATCTGAGAAGGGAAACAATATTACTTGAGTGGACAGGAAGTGTAATCGGGAAACTTCCAAAATGTGCAACAAATGACAGAGACAACTGGATACCTGGGCAATCACCCAAAGTCTCATTTGAAGTGTTAAAGAGACCAACTTTGGCTAAGGCCTAAAGTAACTGACATACCATTTTCAAAGGCAAGAAACTTTTCAAAACTATCTTACCCTGTCTTGGCAGGATATGACAGTTCTGTTTTATCCATTTACGGATACTCTGTATCTCTGTCAGTGGTTGAGGTATGGGCATTTCTTTGCCCAGAGGCCAGTTCTGCCAAGAAGAAAGGCTCCAGGTGGAGTGTCTTTGGTGCTCAACATTCTCTCAGGAATAGATTGGTGTTGCCAGGAGTGCATGTGTCTCATTGTCACAAAACTGCGAAACTCTAAATTAGATTAAAGGCCATTTTTTACAGCTCCTTGAAGAAGTTGAAGATTATCTATCTATACTGAATATAATCTCTATGTATCTAAGGAACCTGATTAGTCTAATCATAAATATAACAAACATAGATGACTACTGATCTATAATTCTCAATACCTACCTAACTTAAAGACTAAGACAATAAACAACTGTGCAATAAATTTTGCTATGTTAAACTGAAAGCCTTTCTTGTTTAAACAGAAAAAGGAAAAATTCCTTCTGTATTTCTGTTGCTTTCATTGGTTAAATAAAGAGACTGCCTTGGCCTTTTGATGGGCAGCCCTTAGGTGGGCAGAGTAGACAGAACAGGATGCTGGGGAGAAAGGAAGTGTGGCAGACACCATGTTCCTCCGGCCTGAGGTGGACGTAGGTTAGAATCTTCCCGGTAAGCCATGACCCTGTGGTGATACACAGATTACTAGATATGGGTTAGTTTAAGATGTGAGAGTTAACCAAGAAGAGGCTAGAGCTAATGGGCCAGGCAGTCATTTAGTTAATACAGTTTTCTGTGTAATTATTTCGGGTATAAGCTAACCAGGCACCAGGAACACAGCCCTCTCCTCCTTACTACAGCTCCACCTCTGATGGGACCCACAATAAGTGCCCCATCCTCTATTCCCTCTGACTCACTTTGATGATGTACCCTCCAAAAATGTGGACAGATTTACGCCTCTGATTCTCAAAAAGAAAATTCATTTTCTTTCTAACAAAATTACTAATTAAGAAAATTCCTTACAGCCGGATCTTATGGGGGCATTTTCTTAATTGAGGTTCCCTCCTTTTATATAATTATCTTGTGGTCAAGTTGACAGAAAATTAGCCAGCACAACTATCTTAGCTGACCACCATGATATCAAGAAAAAGCCCTTTTACTCAAGTCTGGGTTGGTTTTCTTAGACTGAACTGGATGGGGGCTGGATGAAAATCCACTCTGATGGTGCCATCCCTGAGCTGGTGGTTCTGGGTTCTATAAGAAAAGCAGGCTGAGAAAGACATGAGGAGCCAGCCAGTAAGCAGCGCCCCTCCATGGCCTCTGCATCATTTCCTGCCTCCAGGTTCCAATTCTGCTTGAGTTCCCGCCCTCATTGCTTTGGATGATGAAATGTTATATATGCAACTGGGAGTGAAATAAACCCTTTCCTCCCCGCATTGATTTTGGTTGTGGGGTTTCATTACAACAATACTAACCCTAAAACATCAATTCATCTGGGAGTGCCCAAGGCCACAGGGCTTTCCAAATGGCCAACCATGCCCAGTTTGCAAAGTGGGGGCTCACTCAAAATGATAATAAACTATCTCCCTGCCCAGGCTTTCAAGAAAGTCCTTACCTCTTTAGACAGGCCCTAGCCAAAAACCTGCCATTCCTTAGTTTCCCCCTGGGAAGAGACTCCTTCAATACACAGATGACTTGTTAACCTGAAGGCCAGACAGAGCCACTCTGGATCAAAGCACAGTTCTCTCTTCAAAAGCAAGCCTCCTGCAGACGTAAGATTTCTCCTTCAAAAGCCCCCATCTTGTATCAAAAGATCCAGCCACTGGGCTTTATAGTAATTCTAGTCACAAAGAGCCTTTTCAGTACTCATAAGGATTTCATTTTGACTATGTGGACCCCAGCCAGAAAACAATGACAATGGATTCTCTTGTTATACTGGGATTTTGCAGAAGTTGGATTCCCCAGTTTGGCTTTCCAACTAAATCTCTTTCTGAAGCCTTAAGGAGACCAGAAGGAGAGTGATTATAGTAAGCCCCTAAAATAACATGGTCCCTAGACTTCCCTGAACAGCAGAGAATCTAAGGAAACCCTAGGGCTAAGTATGGTGGCCTACATGCCTCATCAGATCTCCGAAACTCTCCATTCCAGAGCCTTCCACTGCTAGTAGAACAGGTGCCATAGCTGCTCCTGCAAACTCCAGAACACAGGGTAAGACCTGCCAGGGGCTAAACAACATGACCTTACTACTGGACCCTGCCTCTGAGGCCTCTACAGCATTCCTGTGACATAATTGACCTGACCGGGAGCACTAGATGAGATGGACAAGATTCTCCACTTCCCCACTGCGGCAAGGCCATCCGGTTCACAGGTGGTAACAGGTTGGTGTGGCAGGACATGGGTGTTAGTGACACCTGTATTACAGAGGTCATAGGCTAGGAATGAGACTTACGATTCACACAGATTTCGTATGTGCTTTCCATGTGAAGCCATTCTGTAGAGAAAGAGGCCTCTTCGCTGCTTCCAGATCAGGTGATTCATTACAAGACCCACCAGGATGCTTCTCTGGGTAACAGCCAAGTGGATCCACAGACCAATCAAACGGCTCCGCTTCCACTGAAGGCTGCCTTAGTTCCCAATCACACTCTCTATAATACATGCTCAAGAGATGTAGCAGGCTTTAAACCAAGGCTTCACAGCAATCCCCACGGTATCAATCGCCTGCCTCTTTTTATGGAACCCCCAAACAAGCTGCTGCTCCCTGGATGCTCATAATGGAAGACCCTGAACAATTTCCAGCAGGCCATATGGGGGGCGGGCAAAGTCCTCTGTTCCAGTTAGGTTTCTGTTGCTGCGATAAGCAGTGACCAAGGGTGACTGGGAGGAGGAAAGAGTTTGTTGGTTTACAGGTTTATTGGTTACACTATCAAGGGAAGGCAAGGCAGGAACAGGAGGCAGGAACTGAACAGAGGCGGTGAAGGAGTGCTGTGGACAAGCTTGCTTAGCTGCCTTTCTCATCCAGCCCAGGACCACCTACCCAAGGCTGCCTCTGTCTACCCTGGGCTTGGCTCTCCCACATCAACTAGCAATTAAAGAAACATCCCACAGACATGCCCACAGGACAGTCTGATGGAGGGGCACCTCCTCGGTTGCGATGCCCTCTTCCCAGCTAGATTTGTGTCAAGTTGACAATAACTATGACACCCTCCAAACTCTGACCTAGCCTCTCTCACAGGCACAGGCATTCTCTATGCTCCATTTCCAAAGCTTCACCCACCTGTTGCCAGGCCCACTCTGGGAGGGTTCTCGGACCTCCTCCCCATTTACAGCCAGTCCAGCGTAAGAGAACTCTGTCGGGAGAACCGACAAAAAGATTTCAACCACATCCCCGCCCACCACGAGGGACTTGAATAACTACTGTTTGCAGTAGGTGTCCTCACTAGGGAGGTAACCACTATCCTCACAGGGTGTGTTAGTCTATACTTCAGGCTCCTCTCATCCCATCAGGCTGGGCACAGCCAGGCTTTCGTTTTTAATATCATTCAGGAAGTGAGTGAGACTTTCGAAATTAAGGGTTATTTCCACATAGCCTGACATCCGACACCCTCAGTCTTCCCAGGTCGAAAGGACTAACTGAACCCCTTAAGAAACCTCTCAGTGAACAGCTGAAACTCCGTGGTTTCAGTGCGCTCTGGCATAGCCATGCTTCCTGCTCCAGTTTCTCCTACTGTAGTAAGGTGTGTGTGGTATGTGCATATGTGTGTAGGGGTGTGTGTGTGTGTGGTATGTGCATATGTGTGTAGGGGTGTGTGTGTGTGTGGTATGTGCATATGTGTGTAGGGGTGTGTGTGGTATGTGCATATGTGTGTAGGGGTGTGTGTGGTATGTGTATATGTGTGTAGGGGTGTGTGTGTGTGTGTGTGTGGTATGTGCATATGTGTGTAGGGGTGTGTGTGGTATGTGCATATGTGTGTAGGGGTGTGTGTGTGTGTGGTATATGCATAGGTGCAGATGTGTGTGTGGTATAAGCATGTGTGTGTAGGGGTGCATGCCCATGCTGAAGCATATGGAGATTCAGAGTTTGATGTCAGCATATTGGCTTCGATTGGTCTTTTTGAGACGAGATCTCTCACTGAACTATTTCAATTAAACTGGCTGGCCTAAGGGTCCTCCTGCCTCCCCCTCCCAGTGTGGGATTACAGATGTAATCCAGCAGTACCACTGTGTAATACCGCTGCAGTCAGACCTTTATGTGGCTGCGAGAGAATCTGAATCCATGTCCTCTGGCTTGCAGCTCACTCACTGATCCACCTCCCAACCCCAGGCAGGAGGGTTTTAAGATAGATCTCGACTTCTGATTTTAATATGAGGAGGAATCTTGGAACTGGCAACCAGAGCAGCAGAGAGATTCCATTTTAACAAGACCCCTGTGGAATCAGCAGTTTGGCCGTTCCAGAACCTCAGTGAACCAAACTTTAGGGATTCTATGATGACACTTGACCAGCAGAATATCTCTAGACTTAGGGAAAGGATTTCTGAATCACTGAATTTGGCAAGTTGAGAATCTGGCTGGGGACAGGCTGCAGGGAAACACAGGCAGAGGTTCCAGGCAGCATGCTCCACACTGGGAAGGGCCACTCAGGAATGGGTCCAGCATTTACAACCAGTCTCCTGAGGGGCTGCCCAGAGGTACAGCCCATGTCTGTGAGCCAACCCATGAAGGGACCACTCGCAGACAGAACCAATTCATTCATGCAGAAGTGAGAACAGCACTTACAACTGAAGCCCAAGGAGGCTTCACCAGCTTCTGTACCTGACTCAGGAAGGACTACCCACCGAAATGCCCATCATCTGTGACCTAAACTCAAAATGCATCATAGGAACATAAGAGACATCTTAGGGCTCCAGGTAGAAAGTCCTCGGGAAGCTAAACCTGGAACAGAAAGCAGGCGGAACTGTGCTGAGATTCCACATCCCGACCCAGTCCTCTCCCTTCATAGTGACCGATTTTTAATTACACCCAGTGTCAGTTTAGTGGGTCATTTCATGCTGCTCTGGTCTCACCCCCCACTCCCCACCCCCCCCACCGTTCTCTTTCGTTCCTTTTCCTTTTGGTGAGCGTTCCAGAGTGAACACAAATCGGCCTGATTTGTAGTCTGCATGTGTTAGCCTGAGAGCAAGGCTTGTTTTGAGTTACTGGATTGCATTTCTTTAAATTTTCTTTTCATTCAAGCTTTTACCAAAACTATCTGTTCTCCCTGTCCTTGTCCTGTCTGTTCCCTCTTCTATTTACCTTTCTCCCTCTGCGTTTTCTCTGTAACTCATTACTAGGTATTGATCTTACTCTGCCTTATACCTTTTCCATCTATACCCACAGGAACTGATACATTAGTTCACACAACCCAATGTTCCTTTATTTCTTGGCATTCAGGAAATATTTTATTTATTTATTTTATTTATAAAGATTTTATTTATTTACAATTTTATTACTTTATTCTCATAGTGGGCCTACCCACTGATAAGTTTGGCTTTGCACACAGTATTCTATTGTCAGGATTTAAATTATTTCTTTATTTATTTATGTCATCCTGGCTATCCTGGTACTTGCTATATAGACCAGGCTGGCCTCAAATTCACGGAGACTTGCTTGCCTCCTCCTAAGTGCTGAGATTAAAAGCATGCATCACCATACCTGGCCAAAATAATACAGTTCTAAAAGAAAAAAAGGTTATTTTTTAAAAAATACGAAAACATTCAAGCTCTATAAAAAAGATTAACGCTACCAATCATGAACATAGAAGAATTTAATGCTAATGACATAGTAAAAAAAAGAGTTTATGGCCTTGAAAGATTGCTCAATGGTTAAGCACACTGGCTGCTCTTCCAGAGGACCTGTGTTTAATCCCCAGAATCCACATAGCAGTTAATTTTCAGTTCCAGGGGATCTGATGTCCTCTTCTGGCCTCTACAGGCACCAGGTATACATATGGTACATATGAGCAGGCAAAACACCCATATACATAAGATAAAGTAACAAATTAGGCTTGTTTTGTTTCAAGACATTTTTTTCTCTGTATAACCCTAGTTGTCCTGGAATTCACTCTATAGGCCAAGCTGGCCTAGAATTTGGAGATCCTCCTGCTTCTGCCTCTGCCTCTGCCTTCCAAGTACTGGGATTAAAGACGTGTACCACCACCAACTGGCAAAAAACTCTTTTTGTAGAAGGAAGGGTTTATTTGGGCTTACGGTTCCAGAGGGGTAAAGAAGCCATCACTCCATCGCATGGGAGAAGCATGGCAGCAAACAGGCATGGTGGCTGGAGCAGCAACTGAAAGCAGAGAGTAAATCTAAAATTTAAAAAAAAAACATTTAATGTAAATAAAATAATCACAGAAAATTTCCCAAATCTAGGCAAAGAGATGCTCACCTATGTACAGGATACATTTAGATCATCAAATAAACAAAAGCAGCAAAGAACCTACCAAGGTAATATTATACATAAAAAAACAAGTACATATAATAAAGAGATTGAGATAAAATGGATATAAAAAGAAAGGCAGATGCTAAAATATCCTTATTTGAAGATTTGATTGTATACATGAGATGGAATAAAAAAGCCTCCACCAGTGTGCTGGCTAATTTCATTAATTTTATGCCATTTTGACACAGGGAAGAGCCATCTGAGAGGAGGGAACCCCAATTGAGAAAATGCCCCGTTAAGACTGGGTTGTAAGCAAGCCTGTAGAGCATTTTCTTTTTTTTTTCTTTTTTTTTTTTTTTTAATTATAAACTGATTGGCCCATTAGCTCAGGCTTCTTATTAGCTCTTGTAACTTATATAGCCCATTATTCTTATCTATGTTAGCCACATGGCTCAGTATCTTTTTCAGTGGGGTAGGTCACATCCTGCTTCTTCGGTGGTCTGGGCAGGAGTGGGGAAAGAGCTTCCTTCTTCCCAGAATACTCCTGTTCTCATTGC
>PVIU01021580.1:0-31355 GCA_004026605.1 Ondatra zibethicus
AAGCTAAAAGTATACAATGGAAGAATGAAAGCATCTTTAACAAATGGTGCTGGCATAACTGGATGTCAACCTGTAGGAGAATGAAAATAGATCCTTATCTATCTCCATGCACAAAACTCAAATCCAAATGGATTAAAGACCTCAATATAAATCTGACCACACTTAACCTGATAGAAGGAATTGTCATTCTTACAAGTAAGAGCTCAGAGCAAAGTCCTGCACTTTGGGGTGTCAGGGTGTTCTGTGTTGCTGTGGGTTGATCAAAGAAAGAGGTCACTCCAAGATGAAATTTTAAGGCTTGTGTGGTAGCAGAAAGGTCCAGCATCTGATAAATTGAACACCCAACAATCATACAAAGGTAAATTTATTGACTGTTTTGCAAAGTTGTTTTGTGGGTGAAGTATTTCCTCATACCAAGGTCCCAAATCTAATCTATATGTCTCTCTACAGGAAAGCTTCAGATGCCAACATGACTTTAGTCCTTTATTATATATCGTTTGCAATACACAATAATCCAAGAGTCTTGTGTAAGTCCTGGTCTCTGGCCTCCATCTTTGGAGGCCCCACCCCTGTGCCTGCCAAACCTTGATCCCCTCCCCAGAGGAGGGGCAAGGTAGCCCGCCAAAACCTTGAACACTCCCCCAGTCTATTTAAACTGTTCCCTGGAAAGTCCCTTTGTGGACCCCCCCCTCATGGTGTGTTTGCAGCTTCCCAGTTCCCCTAGGGGGCCACCTGAGAGCACAGCAATCCCATTAAACCTGGATATTCTTTAATTTGGCTTGTTGTGCTTTGGCTTGATTGGGATTTTTGCGTCCGCAGAGAGCTCGCGTTAGGAATATTCCTAACACCTTGGATGTGCTAGAGGCTTCTTGTGACCAAAGTCATGTGAAGACTGCAACGCCCTTTCAGAAAAACAATTCTACAAGTCATGGAAAACAATGACTGTTTCCCACAAAGATTCTTTACTGTTTTCCACAATTCTTTAAGGTCAATGTACTTCTAGAAAACAACTACCCATTCTAACTTCTGCCCTACCTACAGCGACTCTGCTAAACTCCTCAACACTGGGGGAGGGAGGACTGATGTCACTATTATCCGCACATGAACTGATTACTGGAAATGATGAAAGTAGCAAGGATGACTCCCGTGTAGACTTACACCTACAGAGGTCATTGTGACTTTCACCAGGGTTGCCATATCTGGCTGTTTGGGGATGCCGGAGAAGGCTGAAATATCCCAGAATATAAAGCAGAAGGTCCCTGGGGAGCCAACTCCCTAAAAAATAATCATATCTAATATATGGTGAAATATAAGACAGTTTGCAAGGACTGTGAATATGGAGACAGAGAGGAAGAGAAGCACAGATTTCCCCAAACTCTGTAAAACGCACAAACCCCACAATACTATTGAACCGTTTGTTTTCTTTTATCTCATCCAAGCTCCGTTGCTCTCTGGACCTTCCAAGAGCAAGAACTCTGCTGTCACCATGAGTCAGCTCTTTCTGCTCTTGCTGGTCTACCCAGAGGCTTCATGTGTTTGGCCCTATCAGCTTCGTGATTTCTCATGGAATCAACTGGAAAATTTGTTCATAGTTCGCCTTTAACTGAAAGAAGGATTCTAACTGCTTTCCTGGCCTTTCTAGTGTGCACCGCCATGAGCAATCACAGTTGCAAGCAATATTACTCCAGTCTTGAGAGTGCGGTAACCACAGACTAAGGTTTGTGCGAGCTCTCAGCCAAAAAGCTGGGAGACAGAAATAAAGAGAAATGAATTTGCTGGAGACTGGCTCGGAGACAAATAGAAAAGACTTGTTTGTATCCCCAACATCCCTCTTTGAAGGGGTTAGCTGGGCTAAGGGCCTTCATAGGATACCTCAGGTTACGATGAAAGGGTAGAAAGAGAACTCCACTGTGGGGGGCTCTTCAGGGCACATGCGTGTACACATGCATGTGGAGGCTGTCTTCCATGATCACTCTCCAGCTACATGTTGAGACGAGGCCACTTGCCAAACTGTAAATCTCATATTTGGGCTAGCCTGTAAGCTGGCTCCAGGGCTCTCTCATCTCTACCTTCTGCACTCTGGGGGCCACCCTGCCCTCTAAGTGTTTATGTGGGTGCTGATAATACGAACGCCCATATTCAGGTCAAACTTGCAAGGCAAATGATTTACTGCCTAAACCATCTCCCCCAGGCCCTGATGGGAGGCTTTTTCAAATTCAGAAGTTAGAACAGCCTGATCCACCTTAACCTTCAATAAAATCCTAAGTAGTCAAAGACTCAGAGTAACCACATCTTTCCGGTGTATCTCCGTTTCGCTCGGTAAGCTATACTATCCATTTGCTGAAATTTTATTTTACCGAAGAGCTCGTACCCCTTTCTCTGATGTCGACTTTGTGTTTAGGAAAGTCCTCTAACTTGAGGAGTCACCTCACCAAAGGATGGAGGTGGTCTCCAAGCCTGCTGTAAGTGGCATGACAGTTTCCACTGAGAGCAGGACCTAACGAGGGAGAGCTGGAGGCAAGCTGGGACCTGAAGTGTAATCCTATTAGAGAGGCCTAGTTGAGGACAAGTCCGCGGTCTGCTCTGGATTATTTCAAAATAGAAAACCTTCAAGTTCAGACATAAACATGGTTTAACTATGCCCAAGCTGTGTTAAATCTGTTTTTGTCATTAGAAGTGTGCCTTGCATGGTGCTGCTCACCTACCTCCTAGTGAGGCAAAGGCAGAAGGGCCTAAAGTTTGAGGCTAGCCTGTTTTATCATGATTCCGGGCTAGCAAGGGCTACAAACGGAATGAATGGAAGAATGAATGAACGAGACAAAAGTAAGCCACTGTACGGTCTGATGACGGTTTTTGTGGTGGTGGCTTCATTTTCACAGTTGAAATCTAGTCTTGGAAATATTAATTTTGGCATTTATCTGTGGTGATTTCGGAGACATTTCAATACTTTCTGGGAAAATGGTATAGGAGATTTTATATCAGGGAAATTATTGAAAGCCAGAGTTAGGCCCAAATTTCTGCAGTGTGTGAAGAGGAGAGATGACTTTCTTACATCTGAAGTGATGTGTTTGGAAATAACCTCAGTCAAGCGGAAAAGTTTTCTTTATGACTTTGTGAACTTTCCTTTGACCAATTGTATGTAACACTTACTGGCTCATTAAATCATTATCTAATTTAATCTGAAACCCTGACAAGCCAAGTAATATTATTTATTTTGAAGACGGAGACTGAAACGCAACTTCATACATAATCTCGAAAAGCAATGATAAGCTACCTGAAGGACCTGGGACATGAGTGGATTGTTGAAATGTTTAAAAAATATCTAAGCAAAATGGAGGGGGGATAAAAAATAAAATAAAATGGAAAGACGGGGGGAAGGAGCTGTGGACAGAGAAGTGTTCTGAACCCTAAGACGAATTCCATCTATCAATGAACAAAGCCCCTGGTGAAAAGCCTGGAGACCCCACATACAAGGAACATAAGTGTGAAGCCCATGTCGTCCTGCTCATCCGTGTGCACTCTCTCACAGTCGCCAAGTGAAGAGTCCTGCACAACTAGGCACAGTCAGGCTAACAGGTGTTTCACAAGCATGGGCAAACAAGGCATATCTTTCTCCATAGTTCCTCCTTCTCCTCTTCCTCCTTCTGTGAGCTGTTGTACCTTCAAAGGGCCAACCATCCTCTTTCCGTCATTTCTATCATCATTTGGGGCCCTCCTTAGTCAAACCAAAAGGTGCTACAAAGGGAATCGAGGTTCACATGAAATCAAACCAGGGTTTGCATTTCGGATTCACCAGATGTGAGACCAGGAAAATGATTTCTTGCTCTCTACATTGATTTTTTCATCTGCAAATAGAGCAGATTCATCTTATATCCAGAGAATACTCAGCAGTGCTTCAGAGTGCAGTCTCAGGACTCTGACCCACTTTTAAACATGCTGTAATTTTTGATGTATTACCCGATTTCTGCAAGCTTCATTTTCTTCATCTATGAAAAGAAGGTAATAGCACATCGTTCATCGCATTGTGAGAAGAACTGAAGAGACAGAACCTAGGGTACACTTGGCAGACCCTCTGAGAGGTGGCAACTGATCAACAGGTGCTTTATTACGGTTGGTGACTTGGGTAACTTCCAAGCAGGCGGCAGCTACCATTACACCACCTGGTGCACTGAGTGATTTCCGTTCACGTGACTCTTCTTGAACTGTTCACTTTGAATGTGTTTACAAGTGACGCAAAGTTAACTTGTCCTTCTCTTCTCTCTAGATAGACGAGGCTGCAGCACACAGAAGTAAAGGCTGAGAGTATGGGCTAAATTTTAAAACAAACAAACAAAATCCAAAACAAAACAAAAAGAAAAACCCAAGGTTGAATGCTATCTCTTGACTGTCTCATGGTTTGGTTTGGTTTGGAGAACTCTCTAGAAAGAAAGGGGGTATACTGAGTAGAATAAAGTCAACCTTCAAGTTCATATCCAGCCAATTGCCAGACTGTGGTATTGCTAGAAAATATCTTGTACATATAATGTAAGACATTATGTAAGACATTAAGGTGGAGTCGTGTTTGATCAAGGTTGGACCTAAATTCAACAATCAGTGTCTTTGTAAGCATGCTGCGTGAGAACATGCAGGTGCAGCGGTAGGCTAGGCACTGCACCCATGTGATTCAGTGAAGGAGAAAGTCGAAGCAGGACAAAGGAAAATCTGCCTTGAAGAGAGAAAAGGGGAGAACCTCCAAAATCCGCAAGGGTAATGCTGGGGTGCCTCACGAAGGCAGAGGTGAAAAGACAATGCTTGAACAAGAACTAAGCCAAGCATCATGGACCCTCAGCCCTGCAGGAGACCCACTAACGTGTTCACGTGTGGGTACCAAAAGAGTCTAGATAAAACCCTCAGGATTTACTTTCCAGGAGACAGCATGAGAGCAGGTGTCTGGCATGCTGTAACGTCAGGAGTGGGTGGCCAAGGCCAAACATAGGTGCCCTGAAGTACAGTCACACTGAATCATTAGAGACTTGGCTGTCAAAGTTCTTCAAGAGGTATCCATGACAGATTTAAGGACTGGACACACCACCACCAGGCAACACTCACAAAGCCTTTTAAGCATGTGGCCAAAAGCTGTTTATCACATTATAGTCTAAAGACAACCCGGTTTTAGTGGCAGTCTTAAGTGAGAGTGTATCAGCCAGCGTTAAGTCTAATGCCTTGTTTGTTTGAAGACAGAATCTCTAACCTTGCATTTTCAATCTTCCAGCCTCTCCATCCTGAGAGTTGGCACTAAAGATGCCTTCTGCTGCACCAGCCTTGACTCCTTATGGTTTTAACCAAGGAATAGCCTACAGCGCAAACTATTCCTTTGTTCATTTTTTATGACATCTTTTGTTTGTTTAAAATGTGCCTAGGATGCCCTACCGAGACCTCAAGTTAGCATTTCCTGAGAAAATTTTCTTATTAAATTCAAACAGATGTATTCAACAGACAGCAAATCAAAGATGCAGTGGAAAGTGTGAAGCCTCTCTGGCGTGGGTTTACCTCCCTCAGCAGCTGGCAGGGAAGTGTGAAGCCACTTTGACATGAGTTTACCTCCCCCAGCAGCTGGTAGAGGCAAAGGGCAGAGAAGCCACTCACTGGCTCATTGTAGGAATTGCCTCATTAATATTTTCAGACCATGGTTAAGCATGGGGAAATGGAAACCCAGAGATAAAGGCAGGGATGAGAAGGGAGCTACTAACTCCATACTCTTATTTGAACCATGTGATGCTTTCAATCAGGTTATGCCTGGGAAGTTAGTCCTGGATTAGCTCTGGGAAATAAGTCCTGGGTCAGGTCTGGGAAGTAAGTCCTGGGAGGTTAGCTCTAGGTTAGGCCTGGGATGTTAGTTCTGGCTTAGTCCTGGGAAGTTAGTACTGAGTTAGGCCAGGGATGTTAGTCCTGGGAAGTTAGTCTTGGGGAGTTAGTCCTGGGAAGTTAATCCTAAGAAGTCTGGCACACGGTCTAACAGGTGTGAGTTGGATTCTGGCTGACCATAGCAAGTTAGTGATTTCTATTTAAGCTTCTGTAAAAGGAATCCCTGAGGAACCCACTGGGGAAAAGATAAGGTTGCGAAAGGTGCTCAGGAGGACACTGTGCTGGCACAGAGGGACAGCTGGGTACATTAGCCTATGATCCCTAAACACACAGCTCAGACCGACCTTCAGTAAGTCCTTTATGACAGGCAGAAAGCTGTTTTCCTGCCAGGAACAGGATATTTGACATGAGAATGGTTATTTTAATCCCATGAGGCAGAGCTTGCCGACGCTGGTGAGGAGAGCCTTGGCTTAGGGCCCCAGCATGGGCAAGGGGGTGGGGTTACCATTGTCCAGTTTTCTGCTAGTAAAATGGCTGCCAATGTGATGCTACCTTATCGTCCCAACACATGAATCCAGAAAGGCAGAGCAATGTAACTCACCCCCTGCTTTCTATTTAGGGGAAACAGTCTCCCAGACAGTATCCTAGTCAAGTCCCTTTTTGACTTTCTACGAAAATGGGGCTACCTGTGCAGCCCTAGACTGATACTTGTGTGAGATGGGCACTTCCTGTTCAGTAGCCAATGTCCACATGCGGTTACAGAGCATGGAGGAGATGGGCAGAAAATGCCCCACTGGTGGGCAGTCTGTGAGCAGGACCTATCCCATACATAGTGTTTTTCTTTTTAGGAGAAAACAAGAGAAGATTGAATATATAGACATTTTTAATATTTGAATTATCATGCTATAAAAATTACAGTTTAGTAAAAAAAAAAAACAACCATGAATTCTGTTTTCCTTCCCCTTTGGCTCTCTAAGGCCACTGCCCCACTGCCCACCTGCTCTTGCCCTTGAAGTCCTGCCCAGAGATTTGTTAATAATTTATCAATTTCTCAGCTTAAAGATACCATTTATTTTCAACTTAAACTAAACATGACAAAAAAATCATTACATTTCTACACTGGTTCCTAAACTTGGTTCAGTTTGCTTTGATGGTAGATTGAGGATCTTATTATTAATCAAATTCGCCCACGGACTTTCCACCGAGCCAACATGAACATGGGTTCTGGAGAAGCTGTGACTACACAGGACCCTTGGCGTGAAACAGCGCAGAGTTTGGGGCCTAACTGCAATCACCTAAATTCTATGATTCTGCATGCAAACTCCTTACCTGTAAAAAGAAGGCTATGGTAGTCCTGGGCTCCTGTGATGGTTGCATGCATGCAAGTTGTTCAGTCTAGATCACAGAAACTGTCCAAATTATGTTACCATTTATAGTAATGTTATGCCAAGGAGCTTGGAGGAAGACTCTGGAGATGGCTCAGTGGTTAAGAATGTTAGCTGCTCTTCCAAAGGTCCTGAGTTTAACACTCAGCAACCACATGATGGCTCACCACCATCTGTAATGAGATATGGTGCCCTCTCCTGGCCTGCAGGCACACATGGAGGAAAAACACTGTATATGCAGGCAGAACACTATAGATAATAAATAAATAAACCTTTTCTTTTAAAAAAAAAAAAGACTCTAGATAAAACGCTTACTGAGCAAGCGTAAGGACTTGGGTTTGATACCCCAGTACCTACATAAAAATCTAAGCAAGGTAGTCTGTGCTTGCAATATCAGTTCTGAGGAGATGGGCAGGTGGGTCTCTGGGGCCCACTGGCATGCCAATCTAGCCAAATTGGTGAGCCCCACGCCAGTGAGAGACTCTCAGAGATAAAAGAAAATAAGGTGGATAGTGCGAGAGACACAACACACAGTTGACCTCTGGTTTCTATACGCATGAGAGCGAGTGCATGGGTACACACAGACAAACACACATACACACGAGCATGAACACGATATTATTACACCAGGAGACAGAAAATGGTCTCCACCAGCTGACCACACATGGACGGCTGTGAAATCTGTCTTCACAGTGCAGCATCTCAGGCCGTGGTGGAGGCCAGCATGAGAAGGGCCCGGGCTGTCTGCACGTAGAGTGGTCAGAGCCGTTTACCTGAGAAGTGAGTCTGCTGGAGGCCAGTGCCCAGTCACGTTTATGTGCCCAGATGGTCTCCAGGCTTGGCCTTTAGAGTCCATGGATGCTTTGTGAAGCTTCTTGGGTACTTACTGTTGCTATTCAGCCTGGGCCAGGCATTAGACCAAGCACTGGAACCACCCTGGGCAGAGGGAGCCCAGCTCTGCCCTGTAACTCTTCTCCATGGACAGAAAAGGTTCAATCATATCAACCTTCAAAGAAAGCAAACAGTTGGAATCATAAACTCACATTCGTCACCAAGGCAGGGCTGTAGGCATAGGCTGGAAGTGGGCATAGCTTCTTCCACTTGCTCTCAAGTCTTCCTCCAGGTGAGAACAACCCATCTTCCCTGGGAAATGCTCCATGTACTGACTTCTGCACGTGGTCTGTAGTGTCAGGAATTTCTGGGTTGCTACAGGAGCTGGGTCCCATGTGAGCTGGATGTAAAGTATCTGTCAAAGCCTAGAAATTCCCTGTGGCCCTTGTCTCTCCTGCCTCCAACCAGTCTTTCAGCTAGAAGACTCTGACTCCATCTCACTGTTCCACCCTTGTCCTGTGATTCATTCATTCACTCATCTATCCATCTATCTATCTATCTATCTATCTATCTATCTATCTATCTATCTATCTATCTATCTATCTATCTATCCATCCATCCAACCATCCATCCATCCATCCATCCATCCATCCATCTATCTATCTATCCATCCATCCAACTATCCATCTATTCACTCATTCAGTAAATACGGAACTATTACAGAGAGGGAATTCCACCCATATGTCTTTAGAATCTCCTATTTAAAAAAAAAAGTCCCTAAGAGATCCTTGTTCTGAGAATCACCCTTCCCAGGGTTCTCATTCAGGAGTAATCGTGTGAGTCAATGGTAAGCTCAGATTTCTCTAACACTTCTGGGTCTGTAAGGAGTTTTCGTGGGAACTAATTGTTCACTCTGCTGATCCTTAACCGCAGCATATGAACATTCGCAGCTCAACCTCAATGAAGAGGGAACCAAACAGCGCGGAGGAACATTCCAAGAAAAGGCCATCCATCTGTCCACGTCTGTCCACGAGTGTCCACCATCAACTCTGGTGACCCAGAGGCTTAATGGAAGGCCTGTACATAACCCCTCGTTGACACCTTCGTCTCTGAGAGGTGCATCTTTTATGGAACGGAATGGCCACAGCAAGATCCACCTCCGAAAGTACCCCTTTCTCCGCCCTAGTTTTAGAGAGTGGTGTCTGTCATACTATAGGCCCTTGACGCCACCTAGCGGTACATTTGACACTTACAGCCATGAAGCTAAAATGGGCAACAACTTTGAAAGCAGCTACTGCTTTAATAAGCAGAGAATGGCAGGGTCCCTTTCTTTTCTTTTCTCTGGTCACACATCTCCTCCCTGCGCGTGTGTGCACTTCTGTGTGTGCACGGGTGGAGGGGGAACTTGTGCACACGGAGGTGTGCTCACATGTGCTGAGGCCAGAGGTCAATGTTGGCTATCTTCCTCAATTGCTCTCCACTTTAATTTTTTAATCAATTATAAAGGTTGTTAGACACAGAAAAGAAAAAAAAAGAAATCAAATGAAAAGATCCTTCTAAGTCAGTCCTTGCTAAATTCCTTGCAAAATCGGGGACAGGGAATCACTCTACTTTTGGTCCGGGCTATGCTATTCCCTTCTTCAGATGGCAGATTGACACAGCCACATCTGTAGTGAATCTACAAACGTGTGTACTTGCTCCAAACATGAGTCTAAAGACAGAGGGGCCAGCCAGAAGACCCACGGCCAGTGCTTGTACAGTCACCAGCCCCTGGTCCTTGCCCAGGTTGTGCAGCCTGGAATTGGGCCTGCTATGCTGGGTGGCGGGTTGCAGCAGGCATGAAAAAAATACAGTCTGATGGCTCTCCACTTTTTTGACACAAGGTCTCACAGATTGTCTAGATTGTCTGGCCAGCAAGCCCCAGATCCTCCCTACAGCTAGCACTGGGATACAAGAAGGCTCTTCCGCACCTGGCTTTTTATGTGCGTGCCGGGGGGGACCTGAACTCATGTCCTCATGCTTGTTTGGCAAGCAGTGCAACAACAGAGACATCGCCCGGACCCTCTCTAGCCACAGTTTACAGTGTCTGTCCAGTGTCTTGCATGGATGTGCAATGGAAGAGAAAGGTGATTGAACCAACATGTGCACATCAGCTCTTCTTCCCAGGAAAAGCCCTGCTTAGCATGAGAAGAACTGTGCAAAAACGATCTGTACTGAGTCCTAACAAGCAAACTGGAAGCCTGCCCTTGGGGGGTGGGGGGAGAGATTGCCTGGAAACTTGCCAAGAGACAGAGAGAGAGAGAGAGAGAGAGAGAGAGAGAGAGAGAGAGAGAGAGAGAGAGGATGGCTGGAGAAAGTCAGCAGCCATTGGATGGATAAGTTGGACTGCAG
The DNA here is from genome assembly GCA_004026605.1 of Ondatra zibethicus. Lineage (NCBI taxonomy): Eukaryota > Metazoa > Chordata > Mammalia > Rodentia > Cricetidae > Ondatra > Ondatra zibethicus. The sequence continues at coordinate 10,452 of PVIU01021580.1, forward strand.
ACCTGGAGATGCATCTTCTCCCTTTCCCAGTTTTGGTGGGTCCTAACCCAGAGCAAGGCTGCCCATCCTACCTTTGCTTACTGGTACTCCACAAATGTGACTCCTTTTGCTCAGGTGAGAAACATGATCACTCAGCCAGTCTGGATTTCGAGAGGTCATCAGAGGCCCTAGGCTGGCAATGCAGCCTGCCCCTTGGCTCTAGCACAAGCCAGGTCTTCACTGTATGACCCTGGAAGACCTGCTGGTGCTTTCTGGGTTTAGATTAGGAACACTGAAAAGAGATTCGAAGATGAGCCCTATCATGTACATATGCATGCTTGCACTTGTGCACACTGAGCGTGTGTGCGGCACATGTGTGCATGCATGCACACACATTATTGTTGTTACTCCTCCCTCTCCAAGAGATATGCTTCAATTCCCTGGAACCTACGAATTGTGGGCTTATTTGGAAAATGGTGTCTACAGATGTAATTAAGAACCTTGTGATCAGATTATCCAGTCTCACCAGCTAAACCCAAAATCCAGTGGCAAGTGTGCTAGTGCGACACACAAAGAAGCTGCCCATGGGGACACGGGAAGCCTCACAGAAACAGGCAACAGTAAAGAGCGGCAGAGGCAGCAATGTCATCAGCTGAGCAAGCCAAGGCACACCCAGGGTGAGCTGCAGACCAGACTGTTCAAGCCTATGGAGCAAGAGAGGCCCTGTAGGTGCCTGGGGGACCATAGCCTGCAGAACACTCAGGCAATACATTTCTGTGAGCTTAAGTTACTAGCTAGAAGAGATTCATTAAGGAGCCACAGGAAACAAATATGCACCAAATTTTTATTTTCTGCTTCTGAATTGTTGAAATGTCTAATTTATATCCCTTTTAAGGGATATGACTGATAGAGGACTTGCCTAGAGTGTGCAAGGTCCAGCGTGCAAACTCCAGAACTTCAAAGATGCTTGTGTTGGCTGCAGATGCAGCCCGGGTGTAGGGCACTTTCCCAGCCTGTGCAAGGACCTGTGTTTGAGCCCCAGAACCACAAACAAAACAAAACAGAACACAGCAGGACACAACAAAACGGACAGCACTCACCGCAAATGATTAGAAGATGACCTAAACTTGGTGGGGGCAGATAAGAAGCGAACGAGGGCCTCGGCTTCCGTGTGCTTAAAATAAAGTACACGTGTGTTTAGCCAGGTGCGGTGGCACACCTGTAACCATGGCATGCAGGAGGGTAATTGACAGTTTGAGGTCACTCTGATACAGAGCAAGGTTTGTGCCAGCTAGGGCTAGTGATGGAGACGATCTCAAAGAAAAATATCAGATGGTCTCGACACATACACACACCCACACACGCACGCACACGCACACACACGGTGACTAGATGGATGGCTTAGCAGTTAAGTAGGCTTGCGGACCTGAGTTTGATCCCTGGGCCCCACCTGGGAGAAAGCAAGAACTGACTCCTTTGCTTGTTTTCTGGCTACACACATGCACACTCACTTCCACACATCGAATAATCAAACAAATGTAATAACAAATTTGAGCTGGTGGGGTATGTTGATTGCCCAGAGACTGTTGATCAGTTTTTACAATGGATTGAAGCAGCACCATGTGTCCTAGAAAGACATCAAATTATGCCAACTAAAATATTGATACAAATATAAGAACTTCCGGCAAAGTATTTTATGGCAAAATCTATGAGAAAATATGTTTATATGTAGATTTTGCTTTGCTTGGCTTATTCTCAACATCCCAGCTTAGTGCTCTGCCCCCTCCCCCACCGTTTTCTCTCTCCCCTCCCAGGGAATCATTTCCTTAAATTTTATGTTTTTCTCAGTAGATTAACTATACATGTATGTGTTTGCAAACAATTTTACAGAGAATTGTGGCTCTTTTTAAATTCTCATAAGCTCTTCAACTTTTCCACATAATTTTTTTTCAAATGCATCCATAGTAAGCATGTCACTATTGTAGTTTGATAGTGCCTTATGGTTTCTGGTCCTATGACAGATTTGCCTGTTAGGAAAAGAGTGTGTCTATGCCATTTCGTCCATAAATGACTGCACATGAGTGTAAATGTTGGAGCCGAGATGGCGTTTCTGGGCTTTCAACTATATCTGGAGCATCAGGTTGGATTTAGAAGTGACCGCACCAATTTACAGTTCTAGTAATAGTAGATGTGAGTCCCGGGATCTACATACACTCCTGAATTCTTGGTGTTCTCAGATGGTTTCCGGCTGCCTGTTGCTAGTCACCGATGAAGACCTGTGTGTTATGCATCTCCATGACTTTGCTTCTGCACGACCCCTATGCACAACTTTCATCTGTTTTCTTGTTGTAACAGGGCGCCAGACCTTAGTGGCCCGCAGACCTTAGCACAGCCGACTCCATGACGAAAGCAGCGCTTAGGCTGGAAAACTCAGCACATAGGCGGCACCATTGCCAGAACTAAAACAAAGACCTAATCCGTCAAAGCCCATAGTTCTGGGATGTACTAACCTTGCTTTCTGGCTTCTGTAGTTCCGCTTCTGGCTAACTGTTCTTGTTAACTAAAGTATGTCAACCCAGGGCATGGTTTGTTTTTGTTTTTGTTTTTGTTTTGTTTTGTTGTGGTGGTTTGGTTTTGGTTTTTGTGCTTAAAAGCTCACCCAGAGAAAGGCGGCTCTGGGCGACACTGGACCCCAAACACCCAGTGGAGATGCAGGCTTACTAGCAAAGAGATTCTCTTGGCTTAAACCCGTGTTCCATCAGCCTTCTCTGGCGAATGCCCCATGACTGAGTTATGTTATGTGCATAAACGTACTTAATGTATCTTCTGCATCATTTTCCTGTTGCTGTGAAAAAATGTAAGAGACCAACTAACTAAAATAGAGGTGTATTCAGCCCACGTTTTTGGACGTTGACTGTTGCAACAGTATGCTGCCAACTCTATGAAGACCTCCTCATAGCGGATGTCATTAAAATGATGGTGGGCAGGTGGAAGGGTGGGACCGATGGGAGGGGTGAGAGGGAGCGAGCAAACTGCCAGTTAGTAAACGGCAAAGAGAGGGAAGCCCAGCTCCTGAAGAACTTGAGACGCCAGAGCTGCGCTTCTTGCCTTTAATTGGCCCAGATAAGGTTTTAATATTCTCTACTCAGCACTGATAAACTTATTAGCATTCTGGGAACGCTACCCATTTTTGCTGTTGTTTGGTTTTTGAGATAGGGTCTTATTCTGTAGTCCAGGCTGGCTTTGAACGCACAGCAATCCCCCTGAGTCTCTCAAATGCCAGTTTCTCCATCTGATTTTCTCTCCTTAATTATTTTTAATTATGCACACAAAGCAATAAATCTCACTATAGGATTTTTATACAAACCTTGTTTTTGTGTATGCTTTCCACCATCCCCTTCCCACCATCTCCCCTCCTCCCATTTCTGTCCCCTTTCCTCCTCTCTGCCTCGGCCATCCCTTAAGACATCCTCTTCCCTCGGAATATCATCAGGATTCTTTATTCACAGGATGGGGAGGCTTTCCCAGCATCCCTACTGCTGTGTCATATAGCGTATGAACCGTGAGACGGGCTGAGCAGTGTTGCTGTCATTACTTTCCCCTTCTCTTTCTCTTTTCTTAGGTCCACAGCACCTCTACCAGACATCTAAAACCGGAAGAGATGTTCTGGGCTATGCTAATGAAACTGTGGTAACTAGAGGCCCAAGAGCAACAGTGGGTACAAGGTTCTGGAACTCCAGTTTTCCCGGAATGCTATTCAGTTGCTAAGCTGTGTGTTATCACCTAACAACCAGGCAGGTGCCTGGGCACTGTGGAGTGAGAGTAGGAGAAACTTGGAGGACACAGCTGGGCTCTTTTGAAGGTATTAACCGGCTGTTTCCACCAGCAAAATCTCCTTAGCTTAAGTCTTGAGATTTAAGTAAGTAACACATATTCAGTCTAGTCTCAATATGAGGTTGGAAGGGCATCAACAGACCTGATTAACCTGCTTTAAAAACTGTCCTCAGGTACAATTTTTTATTCATCATTAGAATAATTTGCTAACATTTTAGGTACGTTTTACTTAAAACCTTCAAATACACTTCTTAAAGCATACAAAAACTAAGTTGTTTTGAGGAAAAGGATGTCATCTTTTAAGTTAGTCACTTATTTTTAAGGGGACTGTACTAATAGCACTGCCCTGGTCATAGACTAGAGACATTTATTCTGTGGTAAAATGAATGGCAGTTACTGAGTTTATATCATGTAGCAGGTACATGCACACAGTAGGAAAACAAAGACGAAAAACCAGGCTTGATCAAGGCACGCCATCAGACGTGCCTTATGTTCTTATGTTTACAAATTATCTCATTTTAATAGAAATTATTTAAAAGGAGGTTAAGTTCCAGAACATTCTCCATTGCTGGTGCTAACTTCATTGAACTGACTTAGGGCCCAAGGGTGCCTTGTACGATTTTGAACTTAAGGCTATCAATATTTTATGCAAATTGGCACGGCAGTTTTCTGAGTAACATTAACTGTTCTTTTCTGTCCATCTCTTTGGAGGACTGTATTTCCCTTAATCCAAATAAAATTCAATGATTTGCTGGTATAGAGCTAGATCTGAGAGCCTACAAGAAAGGAAACTCCTTTTCCTCTGTCTTTGAAATGTCTTTTTATTCACGTATCTAACGTATATGAGTTTTGCCCAAATTTAGGGGTATGCATCGCGTGCGTGCGTGCAGCCCTGTGGAAGTCAAAAGGCTTTAGACAGCAGGCAGTTAGAGCTACAGATGATTTTGAGCTGCCAAACGTGGGTACTGGGCATCGAGCCTGTGTCCTCAGCGAGAGCAGCATGCGCTCTTAATCTCTGAGTCCGCTCCCCGGCTGTGGTTTTTGGAATGCTAAAAGCAACGTGCGATTAAATGTCTCTTACATACTCGTCACGTTTCCTTTTCAAACTGACAACAGCAGGAGCTTGGCAAAGCCGAGCACAAACAGAACGGGACTATCTTCTCTCAGGAAACCCCTTGGGGACAGGCACCGTCTTAGTCAGGCTTCCCATTGCCGCGAAGGGACATCGTGACTATGGCAAGTCTTACAAAGGGACAGTTCAGAGGTTCAGCTCATTATCGTCATGGTGGGGCACGGCAGCACGCAGGCAGACGTGGTGCTGGACAAGGAGCTGAGAGTTCTACATCTTACACAGGCAACAGGAAGTGCTCCAAGATACTGGGTGTGGCTGGAGCATACAGGAGACCTCAAAGCTGGCCTCCACAGTGACACTTCCTCCAACAAGGCCACGCCCACTCCAACAAAGCCACACCTCCTAACAGGGCCACTCCCTTTGGGGGAACACTTTTTTTTAAACCTCCATGTCCACTAAATGAAGAAGCCTTAGGCAGATTTTATAACATATAAATAGTAAGGTAAGAGCTGGGATGTTCAATAAAAATAGCTAGAAGTCTGGTGTTTACAAATTACCTTATTTTAATAGAAATGATTTCAAAGGAGGTTACGTTCCAGAACATTCCCTATTGCTTGCGCTTACTTGATTGAACTGACGGGAGCCACAGCATGGGTGCCGCTTTAGCAAGCCTCAGTCACTGGAACCGCAGCTCAGTTGGTAGTTTTCAGTATTTTGCTCCCCCGTGATCTGAGATGTTTGCCCCTGTTGTGTATGACCGTCTGGCATTGAAATCACGGGGGGGGGGGGTGAGGACAGGCTGGGAATTGTTTTCTACAGCATGCAGCAAATACCCATGAAGCACTGGGACAGAGCACATGGCTTCTCCTGTCCCCCCCCCACTTATGCATCACAAGAGTCTCTATGTTACTTGTTACCAACTCATAGCTAACATGTGTAAGTACTCATTGTTTTGCTTACAGAATTCATCTCTGATATTCAGTCAATTTAGTACTAGCAAATACCTCAAATACTGAGTTCAGCAGATTTAGTCTTTTTACTGGAAATAAATGTCATTTCTGACTCTCCAGTAAAAAACTTATTTCTTGGTCTCCACTTCTATTAACCTCTTTTTTTAAAAAGTTTGCCTGGGGCTGGAACAAAGACTTTTTCCAGAGGACCCAGGTTCAGTTCCCAGCACTCACATGGTGGCTCACAACTGCTTGGAATTCCAGTTCCAGGGGATCTGACATCTTCTTCTGGCCTCTGAAGGCACTGCATGCACATGGTACACATACATACATGGAAGAAAAACACCCGTACACATAAAATAATAATTGTTTTTAATGTAAGTATGCTCTTTTTATTTTAATCTTGTCTTTTATATGTATGGGGATATGAGGATAAGCAATACTGTCATTTCTACTGAGTTTATAATTCTTAGGATGTTATCATTCAAACCCATTATCTGCCTGACTGTGAAACCTTAAAAGGAAAACACTGCTCCAAACCAATTCCCGGACTCCGGGAAGAGATTTAATCACTGCAGCAGGCCATGAGTGAGCTGCCCATGTGGAAGTCAGCGTGAGCACGAGGTGAAAGAGAAAAGTGTGGGTCATGATTAGGGCCAATGGGTGTGGTTTTGCTGTGCTTCTGGTTTAAGCTGCTTTGATTGTTTTTCATCAGTTCGTTTGCTAAAATGATCTAAAGTTCCGCTTTAGTTGATTACTCAATCAGCTGCATTGCTAAAAACATAAATTTAAATTGGATTTCAAAGAACAGTGTCCTAAACCATTTAAGCTGATACAACAAAATTCCATAAGCAGGGACTGTTCTAAACAGCTGAGAATAATTTCCTAGTGGTTCTGGAGGCAGGAAAGTCTACCACGAGGGTATCAGCAGATTCACACACTGGTGAGAACCAACTCCCTGGCTTACAGACCCCAGCTTCTCAAAGTACTCTCATACGATAAGGTGGTTCCTGGGACTTTTTCTGTAGGGCACTAATCTCATTCTTAAAGAATCCCACCTTCTCGACCTAAATGCCTTCTGAAGGTTCCGTCTCCTAATATCACCACTTTGATGACTAAGAGCAACAGAAAAATTTTGTGGGGCACAAAAGGTCCATATGTAGCTTAGATTTTGCAAAATTTTAGTGCTATATCTGAACAAAATATCTCCACACTGTCTTCACTCTCTAAACATTCATCACATGTAACAGGATATCTGGTCAAACTTTCTTAAACCAAGCACACAACATCTCTTTAGAATGAGAGAGAAAGTCCCAGGCCCTCCCGAGGCTCTTCTGAAGAGAAGAGAGGTGGCTGCATTGCCCTCCGGTTTACTGGTGGTGCCTACCATGGATCACGTCCCTTCAGACTTACCTAAGAGGACTCCTGTTGGCCAGATGAATAAAAGAGAAAAACTGAATATTCCAGCTGACATTTAGATCAGTTCCAGGAGATTATAGATGAACAAATGAAAACCTAGGAACTCTACCAACTAGTCTGGGTTGATGCCAGTTTTCATTCCAAGTTACTGCCCTTTCCATTTCCCAGCTTGTATTCCTCTTCTGTCTTGTAAATCAAGCATGAACTTCCTGTGAACCCACACAGGAAGACTAAGCTGTTGTGGAATATCGTTTCAACTAGGCAAAGATGTGTTACATTTGTTCATGCGACAGAATATTACTTTAACTGTGTAAAGGTGTGTTACATTTGTTTCACCTTGCCTGACTAAGACACCTGATTGGTCTAATAAAAGCTGAACAGTCAATAGCTAGGCAGAAGAGGGATGGGTGGGGCTGGCAGGTAAAGAGAGTAAGTGGGAGGAGAAATCTAAGCTCAAGAGAAGAGAACGAGGGAGAGAGGGACTTACTCAGGACCTGAATCCAAGCAACCACCAGCCCTCCAGACAAGGGAACAGCAGGAAAGTAAGATATATAGGAGAGAGAGAGAGAGAGAGAGAGAGAGAGAGAGAAGAAAGAGAGGGAGGAAGGAAGGCCCAAGGCAAAATTTAGATGAAGAGAAACAGGCTAAATTATAGTTCTAGTGGAGAAGCATAAGATGAGGCCAAATATTCCTAACTAATAAGAAGTCTCCGTGTCATGATCTGAGAGCTGATTGGTGGCCTGAAAGAAAGCCTGCTACACTAAGTGTAAAGTTTGGTTATAGGCCTGGTGTGGTCAACACAATCCCAGCACTCAGAGGGCTCAGGAGGATTGTGAGTTCCAGACCAGCCTGAGCTTTAATAGTGAGGCTCTGTCTCAAAAATCAATCAATCAGTAAAGTAATATTATAGTTTGACTATACAAAAAGATTAGAATTAACTCTCCTTGTGATAGTACTAAAGGCTAATAATAAAATATACATACCATTTGTTAATTAATGACACTTTCTAAATTTAATATTTAAGTATAATTTTATGTAGCCTAGGATAATTTTAGAATGCCATCCTGTTTTCATTCTATGGCTGCTACAAATCCATGGCCAAAAGCAACTTAGGAGACGGGAAGGTTTGTTTCAGCCTGTGGCTCAGAGTCGGTCAATGCGGGAAGCCAGGCCAGGAAGTCAAGCAGGAACTTGGAGGCCGGCCTGCTTGCCCTACAGACAGCATTACCTCCGATCAAGGCACTCTCTTCATAGACAAGACAAGCATAGCAGAAACCATGGAGGATTGTCCTTACTGGCTTGCTCACAGACTTATCGTGCTAGACAGTTTTATGTCGACTTGACACACACTAGAGTCATCTGAGAGAAGGGACCCTTGATTGAGGAAATGCCTCAGTCACGTAGGGCTATCGGCAAGCCCGAAGGGTGTGTTCTTAATAAGTGATTATGCGGGGGCTGCCACTCCTGGGCAGGCGGTCCTGGGATGTAAACGCAGGCTGGGCAAGACTGGAAGGGCAAGTCTATAAGGAGCGTCCCTCCGTGGGTCTCTGTTTCTGCCTCCAGTTTCGACCCTGACTATCCTCATGAAGGAATGTTGTGCCTGAGTCCTAGGACCCCCAGGAAGACCACCACGGAGCCACACTTCCGAATGCAGAAGCAAAGTTTTGTTTATTAGGTACGGGCTGGCACGGGTCCCCTGCTTCACGGGCTCACACAGCAGATAGAGGGAGGACCCCGTCTACTATTGTAAAGGGTTTATAAAGACAAAAACCACAAAGCAGTCACGAGGTGACAGTCTCAAAATACAAAATTACGTATCCTATATCATAATTGGCAAAAGATTAGGTAAAGCCCAGCTGTTAGTTCCTAATAGGCTATTATTATCTAAGGGGGATAGCAGCAGCCCCCCCTGGTTAAGTCCTCCAGACATCTGCTGACCCTGTGCTAACCGCAGGGGCTGCTTGAAATAGTGCCCAGCTGATGGGGAAGTTGGGTGGGGGAATAGGCTGCAGTCAGCAACTTTGTGTAACTTAGGTTTCTCCATTAGCTAATACTTCCCCTAAAGAGGGGTCCTAGGGCCTTTATCTTATCCTGGGGGCTGGAGGGTGGGGTTGGCCTTCAGCTCTTCTGCAGCCTTCAGCTTATCCTGGGGACTGGGGTATAGTTCAAGGTCTTGAATGGGCCCAGCACAGAAAAAGACCAGAGTAGGACTTGAGAGTTGTAAATTAAAATAAACCCTTTCCTCCCCAAGTTGTTTTCGGTCATAGTGTCTTATCGCAATGATAAAAACCCAAAGACACTCACGTTTTATTAGGTTTCTTATATAACCCAGCACCGTTTTCCAGGGACTGGTAGCATCCATAGAGCTGAGTCTTTCTATGACATTAGCAGTCATGACCATCTCTCACAGATATGCCCAAATAGGCCAGCTGGATCTGGGAAAGCCCTCATCTAAGACAGCCTGTCTCAGGTGACTCTATGATAACCATTAAAGCTAACTAAAACACACGCACACACACACACTGCCACACACACATATAGATACATATATGTACATACAGACTCACACACACACGTACACATACAGATGCACACACAGACACACCAAAATGAAACTGAAAAGTCATATGTTTTCTGGCAACAGGGCTGATAATTTATACACCGTGCACTCAAAAATACACCCTGAAAAACTTGAACAGATTGCTATGGTATAAAAGGGACTGGTGAGATGACTCACTGAGTAAAACTACTTGCTCTATGAGCCTAAAGATCTGAGATTTGTCCCCCTAACCCAAGGTGGAAGGAAAGAACCCACTTGTGAAAGTCGTACTCTGACCTGCATTAACGTACTGCAGCATGCTTGAGCTCTCTCTCTCTCTCTCTCACACACACACACACATACACACACACACACACACACACACTACTATTACTAAGTAAATGAATAAATAAAAGATGTCAGTAAACTAGAGACAGTCAACAACATCCTGCACTCAAGTCCTGTTAGGTGGACATGTTTGATACTACATGTGATTCTGACCAGAAAAAAATGGGAATAGAAATGTTTCTTTGCCATGCCTGTTCTAATGTGATGAATAAGATTTACACAGAGAATAGAAAATATACTATAGCTATCAAAAATGTTTTTCTTATATTTCAAGAGCAGCATGTCATTTAAAGTTGCATTGGTGTGTTATTTATTTTATGGGTGTGGGTGTTTTCCTTGGGTTTATGTCTGTCTGCCATGTGCATGCAGTGCCTGAAGGGTCCAGAAGGGGACATCAGAACTCCAGGGACTGGAGTTATAGGTGCTTTTGAGCCGTGTGGGTGCTGGGAATCAAACCCTGGTCCTCTGAAAAGGTGCTGGTGCTTTTAACCTCTGAGCCCTCTCTCCAGCTCCAGGAATAGTATGTCATTTTCAGAAGGTTTAAATAATTCTTTTGTATATTCTGAATCCAGATTTTTCCCCTTATCTGGTTGTGAGTTAATCAAGAACCATAACATTTTAAAGTGCTAGACCTGTGGTATGGAATTGGTGTTAATTAATGATCAAAAGAACATTTAATATACTGGGTGTTGTAAACAATTTAGTAAATGCCATGCAGCTTGTCAGCTGAATGTGTAGTATCATTCCCTCATCTTTACTTTCTCAGGTGGCATTATCTGTTTGGAGGATGATATAAATTTGAAAATTTAGATTTTTTAAAAGTACAATATGAAAGTTCCTTATATAAAGCTAATTTAATGTAAAGCACTTTTGTAGATATAGTGTTTTAAAAGCCTAATTTAAATTTCCTTCATTAAAAGAAACAACAATTATGTAAATATTTGCTCATAAAACAACAATGATCTTAAATACAATTCAAAAGTGAAAAATAGTACATTTTCTCAAGTACTTTGATTTTTTTTTCCCAGGGAACTTATGTTCTATTCAGGCCTGGAAAGTTTATAAGTTTGATTTGACAGCAGAACAGACCCCCCCCAATTGTTCTTCTTCATTTGTTTGTTGTTTTAATACAAAAATGGAAACATATTTGATAGACAAGTGAATGTCTAGGATCTCTTCTCAGGATGATTATTGTTCTGTGATTTCAAGGTTTTGGCCCATCTGTGAGTGAAGTCAATCAAGTTAGATCCCAAGAACTGTGTGGCAGCTGTGGAGAGGGAAACCAACAGGCCATGAACCCGGCCCCCAAATCCCCAGCATCTTCTCGCCACTCGGAGGGCAAGGGCAGCCACGTGATGGCGAGAAATGAAAACTGCTTCCTAGTCAGGCACACGCCTCATCCCAGACGAGTGTGCCACATTAAAGGTGATGGGACTTCAGCTACTCGAATATTTCTATCCTCTGTACACAACCTGTAATATTTACTTAAAGTATTTGGTCACTGGTAATAGCAGGGGCTAAAATACTAGAAGTCAGGTCCTAGTGCCTGTAGACATCAATCTATCCATCCATCCATCCGTCCGTCCGTCCATCCATCCATCCATCCATCCATCCATCTATCATCTATCTATCATCTATCTGTCTGTCTGTCTGTCTATCATCTATCTGTCTGTCTATCATCTATCTATCTATCTATCTATCTATCTATCATCTGTCTGTCTATCATCTATCTATCATCTATTTATCTAGCTATCTATCATCTATCTATCTATACATCCATCCATCCATCTATCTATCTGTCTGTCTGTCTATCTATCATCTATCTATCTATCTATCTATCTATCTATCCATTCATCTATCTGTCTATCATCTATCTATCTATCCATTACCTATCTATCTATCTATCTATCCATCCATCTATCATCTATCTATCCATCCATCTATCTATCTATCATCTACCTATCCATTATCTGTCTGTCTGTCTATCTATCATCTATCTATCTATCTATCTATCCATTCATCTATCTGTCTATCATCTATCTATCTATCCATTACCTATCTATCTATCTATCTATCTATCTATCTATCTATCTATCTATCCATCCATCTATCATCTATCTATCCATCCATCTATCTATCTATCATCTACCTATCCATTATCTATCTGTCTATCTATCCATCCATCTGTCTGTCTATCTATCATCTATCTATCTATCTATCATCTATCTATGCATTATCTATCTATGTCTATCTATCTATCCATTCATCTATCTGTCTATCATCTATCTATCTATCCATTATCTATCTATCCATCCATCTATCCATTATCTGTCTATGTCTATCTATCTATCTATCCATCCATCCATCCATCCATCCATTCATCCATCCATCCATCTATCATCTAGCCAGCTAGCTATCTGTATGGGGATTCATTAGAATGATTCCCAGGCTGTGGTGCAGTTAACCCAAAAATGGCTGTCTACCAATGCGAGGTCCGAGAATCCAGTAATTGTTCAGTCTAGGAAGCTGGATTTCTCACCTAGTCATCAGTATATATAAGAATCCTAACAAAATAAGCTCTAATGCCAGTGAAGGAATGGACTTGCTAACAAGGGTGGGAAGACACAGGCAAAAGACAGAGCTTCCTTCTTCCACATCCTTTATATGGTTTCCAGCAGAAGGTTTGGCCCAGAATAGAGGTGGGTCTTCTCACCTCAAAAGATCTGAATTATAGGTATGTCTTCCCATCTCAAAGATCCAAATTTTAGAAGGGAACTTCTCACCTCAAAGATCCAATGAAGTAAAAAATTCCTTATGTGAGTGCCCAGCCATTTTTGAGGTTCAGTGAATTCCAGATGTAGTCAAGTTGACAATCAAGAACAGCCATCACAACACCCGTCCCAGGATCTAAACACAAGCCCTACTGAAGAAGTACACTTATGTGCATTTATGTGCACACATGCTGGGTACGGAGCCCAGGGCTTTGCACATTACAGGCAGCCACTCTACTTCTGACCAAGTCACACTGAAGAGCGCACATTTTATCCCCTTCTCTTCCTCCTTTTCTGCCTCCCTCCCTATCTTTCCTTCCTTTTCCATTTCCTTATATTTCTGTAGCAATCCCCTTGGAAACCAGACATTGCTAGTATGTATATTCTCTGAACTTGTACTGAAGAATAAAAGCACAAATAATTTCTACATATATCTGGGCTCTAGAGCAAAATGGTGTCTTAGGAGGTGGATTTTTCAAGGTTACAAAGTACATGGAAAACAAATAGAACTATTGGCACCAGAGAGTAAACCAGTCGGTTCACTCCAGACGCAGTAACTGTGGGACACCCTCCCGCTCAAAAGTCACCTCAGCTGGTGGGTTAATCACTAGTCCTTCATAGCCTTCCCTAAGACTCGTATTCCTATTAGAGCCATCTTGCTTCCTCAATAAGCATTCAACAAACACTGACTTGGAGTGGCCGTACAGGCCAAGCTGGGTCCCAACAGTACTGTGCCGTGGTTAAGAATATGGACATGGTGAAGGGCAAGTGGCAACATCAGGACATGGAGCAGCAGGTAGACATGCCAAGTACAGCGCACGTGGAAGAGGGAGAGGGGCCACTGGCTGCTGTGCATCTTTAGGAGTTCCATATATCATGCTATGAAACATACATCACAGCCAGGAGAAACGCACGTACTCATGGTTCTCACACCCTTATCTCTGAACCATGCTTCAGCCCACCGCATTCTGACTGCCTCAACACCCCGTGCAAATCGTACTTGCTAATGTTACCACCATCCTTATTTTGACAAATCTGACAACCATAATCAGGATGGCCATGATGCAAAAAAAAAAAAAAATCAGTTACCCTCACTCATCCAATCCGTTCTCCATGAAACCACTACAAAAATTACACTTAAAAAGTAAATTTGATTAGTTAAACATCTTGATAAAATCCATCAGGGACATTGATGGTAATGTTGTCTACTCCTGTGATGCGACCCCTGTCTTTTATGACCCCATCCCACCTATTCCTATCCACGTATGCACACACTATATGGACAGAACCTTTGATTGACTCTCAGACAAGGGAGCCGTCACAACTTCAGTGGCAGAAACTTGGCTCCTCAAGGTGGGCACTGGTCTCTCTGGAGTGCAGTTTCATTCCCGGACCATTTGCTGAGTGGGAGGGATGAGCCAGAGGATGAGGCGGGGTCAGATTCACCGCTCACGGACAAGCTGTCAGTCATGAGATCTCTCCTGGAACTTTCAAACCACTGTCAAGCTGTTGTATTTGTAACTCTCGGATGGATGGAATCTGAATTCTTCCCTTTTATTTCTGCCTGGTACAAGATTACCAGGTGTGCACATTTGCATGTGAATATGGAAATGTGCGAAGCAATAAGAAGTAGGAAGGAGACGTCTGTTCCCCTGTGAAGTCCTCCAACATACACAATACATATGCCACATACTTTCTTTCAAAAATCCTAATTAAAAAAAGAACTAGGAGTTTCAATATATATATTTGTGTGAAAGGTTGCCTATATTTAATTTGCTATGTAATTCCTTACTATGTACCTGAGCCAATCACCATTCCAGTGTTTAAAATATAATGATAACATCTGATAGTGTCTTAAAGAATTCTCATTTCTATCTAGGAAGTTACTGTTAGTAAAGTATAAAGTGTTTAGCCAAATTATGTTTGGTTGTGGTATCCAGCCATTCATTCAACCATCAAAGCTCACCAGCTTTCTGCCGGCACTGGAGTAGGTACTAGCAAGAGGCAGTAAACAAAGGGGCAAAATGCCCATCCACAAGGCTCACATTCTAGTGCAGCTCTGCCAAGCAGCTGCATACAGATTTAGTAAGACTAATGGTAAGTGCTTTAGGAGCGAGCGGTGGGGTGCGGTCCAGATAGGCTTGTCAGCAAACGAGTAAATGGTTGTCCTTATTCCTCCAGGTTTGAACAACATCCCAATCTGCACTGTGAATGATGATGAAATCCCACTTAGAATGCTGTGGGGCCCTGGCCAGTTTAGCCACTTAGAGAGGAGCGAGATGCCTTTAGCCAAATCCGATAACCCACCCAGCACCGCAGCCCTGGAGAGTCCCGCCCGAGGGCTGTCACCGGTTCGAAACAAAGGTCCTGCAAGACCTCAGTCTGGTGAGTCCCTATAAAGAAATGGAATATGTTCTTAGGCCTCTTGCAAATAATTGGGGGAAAAAACTCCGATTTCTTAAATAGCTGCAGTGACTGATAAGATAGGTTATTCACTATAGACAATGTACGTTCCGTCAACCACAATTCAGTAAGACACGACTAGCAAATACTATTATTATTTGATGTATTTGGTGTAGTGTCCAATCCTTAGAAAGGTATGTGTGATAACTGATTTCAAATGTCAACTCCTGAGTGGATTTAAAACAGCATGCAGACACCTGGAGGTCTGTTGAGGAAGCTGTTTCTGGAGAATGTGGGTGAGCAGGGAATGTGGGTGGCATCATTTCACATGCTAGAGGTCCCAGACTGAACAAAATCAGGGAAAAAAGAAAGAAGCCAGCTGAGCACAGACAGCCGTCCTCTCTGCCTCCTGATTTCCAGCTACCTAGCACTCCAGTGCCACGCCTTCCCTACAAAGACGGACTGTAGACCCTCAAACCATGAGCCAGAATGAATCTGTCCCCCTCTAATACACTTCTGTTTGATATTTGTGGTGAGAAAAATTACTAACAAACTTGCTAAGAGATATCAGCCGTGAGTGGCTAGCTAACACTGGTAGGAAACAGACAAAAGGGGGGTCCAGTAAACACAATGGGGATGGGAATGTGTGTTCCTCTTTCCCACAGGACTGTCCCCTCCATAAGTTCATGCCCTGATGGCACTGGCTTCTGTGCTAATGACCCTCTTATTTTTCCCTCCAGTCCACACCACATGCAATGCCTGGTCTTTAGTAGTTGATTAAATAAATTAATAGATGCTTACTGTCTTCCAAGATCCCACTAGATTGGCTCATCAAACTGTCTCCAGCATGCAATGGCTTTTCTAGATCAATACATCAAAAGCTTCCACATTCTCCCAACAAAATAGTCCAAAAGTATAAAAGAGCACACTCTGTTTAAGTTTTCATTTTCATATTTGTTTTATATGTATGAATGTTTTGCCTGTATGCATGTTATGGGTACCATATGCGTGCCTGGTGCCACAAGGGGTTAAAAGAGGTCATAGAATCCTCTGGGACTGGAATTACAGATGGTTGTAAACCACCAAGTGCATGCTGGAACCGAGCCCAGATCCTCTGCAGGGGCATCTAGGTCTCTTACCCTCGCTGTCATCTCTCCAGACCCCAGGGCTTTATGAAAGTAATGACCTCACTCCCTTGGTCCCAATTCCTGTCCTGGTTTCATTTTATTGCTATGATGAAATACTCTGATAAAAAGCAGTTTAGGGAAGAAAGGGTTTGTTTCAGGTCACAATTCTTGGTTACCGTCCATCACTGCAGGGAAATCATGGCAGCAAGGGCTTGCGACAGCTGGTCACGTGACATCCACAGTCAGGAGCCAACAGAATGCATAGTTAGCACTCAGATAGCACTCAGCTGGCCTTTTTTACTGTGAGAGTTCAGTGACTCAGCCAGGAAGTGGTTCTTCCCACCTTCAGGCTGGGTCTTCCCACACCAACCAAGTTAGTCTCCTTCACAGACCCGTCCATAGGTCAACCTGATTTAGACAATTCCTCCTTAATAGCCTCTTCCTGGGTGACCTGAGGTTGAGTCAGGTTGTCACTGATTTCTAGACTAATGTTTACATCCCAGTTCCCCCTTGCTCAGTTCCCTATACCACTCATTTTTTTTCTTAGTTTCTGTTCCCAGCAAGGGAGCATTAACTGAATGTGGTCACCAGTCATGACACTGTGTTCAGTACCTGAGCATGGTCACCAGCCATAACGCTGTGTTCATTATCAGAAGGTAACACTCTTCAGACAGAACTGATGAATTTAGCTACTATAGGGGTTATGTACTGAAGTGCATAGATAGCTACGGCTTTGATAAAGGAGTACGGCTTCACGAGGACATACACACCAAGTAGAGAGGAAGCCGAGCAAAGCTGTGGTTGATGTCAAGCTGAAGCATGATTAATAAAAACTCAGAGACAGATATTGGGATTCAACCTGAAGACCAGGAAAAGCAAAACAGCCAGCCACTGACTCTTACCTCGACCTCAGTCTGAAAATGGTGATCCTGCCTCCAGGAATCTCAAAATGAGACTGAGACTGAGAGCTGTCTCCTCCTGTTTTATAATCCTCTTTAGGGCTGAGATTAAAGGCGTGCACCATTAGGATTAAAGGCATGCACAGCCCAGTTTCTATGGCAACTAGTGTAGCTACTGGGATTAAAAGTGTGTGTTGCCACTGCCTGGTCTGTAAGGCTTACCCGTGAGGCTGTTTTACTCTCTGATTTTCAGGCGAGCTTTACTTATTAAAACACAAATGAAATGCCACTACATCAAGCCAAGAGGGATTTAAGGCTGAGAAACAAATAAAATAAAAAATACAATTACAACCCAGTGCATATCTTCTGTATGTAGGGCAAACAAAACATATAAACTGTCTATTAAACAGAAGTGAGAAACATACAGTAAGATTCTACTTTTATAATCAGTTTAATTGCATTAATTAAACTGGTTAGCCAGAGCTGCTGAAAGAGACCCGCAATCCTACTCACTTGAGAAGCTGAGTCATGGGGATCACAGGCCAGTCTGGGTAGTGGTGTGAGCCTGAGATGGGAGAGAGGGAGGAAATGGAGGGAGGAATGCAGGCAGGCAGGCTAGCTTGCAATGTGTCTTCATCTTATCATACTGGGAATAGAGCCAGAGTTTTCTCAAAACATAAATGCACTTATATAATGTTATTATACTTCAGTTTTCCATCACAAGTTTCCTCATATATACACATAGGCCTGAGATGACCTTAAATTGGGTTCAAAAAGACTAGTTTATTTCAGCAACTAATACTTAAAGCATGTATTGAAATTTCTTTGATATTTAAATATATTTCCCTAATTTCTTTCAGAGCCATGTAAAATTATCAATGAATGCTTCAAAACCTCCAGCGACAATCCCTTAATGATTAAGAAGGTAAACAAATGCTGCCTACAGCTAGCTGACTGACTCCTAGTCAATGCTGCCTACAGCTAGCTGACTGACTTCTAGTAGATTGCTCTACTTTACAATCCTTCTGAGAAGTCTCTTTCACAATATTTCTACAGCTTTATTAAAGTATAGCTTTATGATATAGGATGTTTATATCCCAAATGCACCATTAGATGGATTTTGACAAGGACATCTACCCCCCCTGGCAAAGCAGAACTGAGTCAGGAGTAAGCACGCGTCTGCCAGCTCCTGGGTTCCCTCGGGAGCCCCGCCCTACCAAAGACAAATGACGGTGTGCTTTGTGTCGCTAAAGTGGCACAGACTTTTAACTTTTATGTAAATGAGGCTACATGCAAGTTCCTTTCAAAATCTGGTTTCACTCAGCAATATTATTCTAAGATCCACTCCTTTGCTATGTTGATTCTTCTTCATGCCAAGTGACTCAGGGCTTGCTTGTCTCAGAGCCGTGAACCCAGGCTTGTGTTGAAGGGCATCTGGGTCACATCCACATTTTCACAAAGCTAAGGTGAACACACAAGTCTTTGTGTATTTGTGCGCATCCCTCCTGGTCAGTCCCCGCAAAAACAAGAACTGACTCTTAATAGTGGTTTAGTGTCAATGTTTTAAAGGAATAGCCAAGTAGTTTTCTTCTTTCCATTTCTTTAGTACCTGGCAGAGTTTCCTTTCTCCACTTCCTCCTGGAAAGTAAATGATTGGTTTTCATTCTTAGCTAATAGAAGTGAAGTGTAGTCATGGTTTGTCATCCTAGCGTGAAGGAGGCTGAATCCTGACCACTGCCTTCAAACAAACACACACACAAAAACAATTTAAAAAATAGGAAAAAACAAACAAACACAGACACACAAGGCTGATCGGGGTGTACTAGTGTTATCCTTGCATGGTTTGTTTTGACTTTTTCTCATAACTGATAAAGATGACCAGTTCCCGGTCATTTAGGTAACCTTTTATGGGATGTGGACGTTCAGATCTCTTGCCTGTCTTTGAAGTTGAGTTGTTGACCTCTTTGTGGTTGTGATGTGAAAGCTTCCTACACAGTCTATGTAAATCCTTTGCTACATGTGTTTTGCAGACATTTTCTTTAAATCTGAACCCTGCCTTTTTCTTTCAAGGTCTCTTAAAAAAATGTTATTTTGGGCAAGGCTTAAATTTCTAATTTTTCTGTTATGTTTTCAAATTTGTATGCTGCCCATCTCTGTTGTGTTTTACTGTGGTGGCCAAACCTCTGGTCAGTGTTAACTAGAACAGTGGGAGCCGACTGCCTTGCCTTATATTTGACGCTCATGAGAGAGAGCATCCAGGCTGCCCATCTGAAGTGCATGTTGGTTCTCTCTGTTCAGATGTCCATACATGACTGAGGGGCTTCCTTCTATTTCCATTAGACATGGAGGATGAATTTTGCCAAACAATTTTTCAGCATTTGAGACGATCCTATGATTTTTTTTCAGGTTATTAACATAGTGAATTACATAGGTTCATTTTCCAATATTAAACCATCCTTGCATTCTTGGTTTAAGATGCTACTTAGTAAAGTGTGTTATTGTTTAATATTTGTATGATTTTATTTGTGAGAAACATTTGCTGTAAAATTTGTTTACAACAAATATTTGTATAAAATTTATGATAAATATTTGTTATAAAATGAACATAATATACTCATCACATTATATTAATGATGTCAATATATTTATTGATATAATGTTAAATATTAAATATAATATATTCAAATATGTTATTTATATTATAAAACGTTTTCTTATAGTATCTTTTTCTTATTTACTTTCAGGACAATGTGAGCACTATAATATAAAATGCAAACAATATAAAATTCTAATATTCTGAGGGATTTTACACAGAGTTAATGACTAGAATCATTAAGTCATCTAGACTTGATTTTTCCCTCCAGTTAAAAGTTTTAAAATAAGAATTCAATTTATTTTTTTCATAGTTAGAAGTTTGCTTTATGTGTTGCTTGTTTCTTCTTTTGTGGGCACAGGCAGCTTGTATTTTTTTCAAGGGATTGATATATTTCATTTAACTTTTAAGAGTTACTAACACATTTGTTCAAAAAATATTTTTTCATGATTTTATACCTGCATAATTGTTTGCCTTCTGGTCCCTAATAATGGTAATCCATGCTATTTCATCCTTGCTGTGTGTCGTAGTTAGTTATCATTGCTGCAATGACACACCATGACCAAAAGCAAAGCAACTTGGGGAGGAAATGGTTGATTTCACCTACAACTACATAGAACAGCTCATCATTAAAAGCAGTGAGGGCAGGAACTCAAGCAGGGCAGGAACCTGGAGGCAGGAGCTGATGCAGAGGCCATGGAGGAGTGTTGCCTACTAACTTGCTCTCATGGCTTGCTCAGCCTGCTTTCTAATAGAACTCAGGACTACCCGCCTAGGGAGAGCTGAGCCCTCTCCCATGTATCACTTACTAAGAAAATGCCTTACAGCTGGATCTTATGGAGGCGTTTTCTCAGTTGAGATCCCCCCCTTCAGATAACTACAGCTTGTGTCAAGTTGACATAAAATTAGCTAGCACAATGACTTACAAGTTCTGTTTATCTTCCACAAGAATAAATGTTTAACTTCCTAA
>PVIU01021581.1:0-31259 GCA_004026605.1 Ondatra zibethicus
CCCAACTGAAAACAACCAAGGTTCATATTGATTCAAACATGAATCCTAGCAGATCTTTGAAAAAAATAACTGACAAAGTCCTCCTCAAATTTCCAAAAGTATTTTGCCAAATTCATTTATAGATGTAGTTATATTCATAACAAAATAGACAAAGTACAATCAAAAAGAAACTGACAGAACAATCTTTCTGATGAAGATGGATGCAAAATGTTTCAATAAAATGCTTACAAATCCAACGTAACTACAGGTTGTGGAATATTTATTTTAAGATGTGTTACATTTATTTATGCAATGGAACATTTGTTTAATGATGCAAAGATGTACTGCATTCTTTTATGCTGCATTTAACTCTGTGAAGCCTGTTTAAAGTACTTGAGTGCTCTTATAACAAGCTGAACAGCCAATAGCTGGGTAGGAGAAAGGACAGGTAGGGTTGGCAGGCAGACAGAGTAAATAGGAGGATAAATTTAGGAAGAAAAGATTGAGGGGCCAGTCACACAGCTACACAGCAAGCCATGGAATAAGAAGTAATGAAAGCTACATATAATATAAAAAGAAAAAAAGCCCACAGACAAAAGATAGATGGGCTAATTTAAGTTAAGAAAAGCTAACTAGAAATAAGCCAACCTAAGGCCGGACATTCATCACAAAGAACAAGCTTCCATGTGGTTTATTTGGGAGCTGGGTTGTGGGCTCCCAAAAGAGCCAAAGAGAAAAACAAACACAACTACAACTAACATAAGAAAGATCATTCACAAGGACCAAGTGAACTAATTTGAAGGATACACAAATGGTTTGACATAGGCAAATCAACAAACAATACATCTCATTAATGAACTCATGGACAAAAGAAATCACATAATAGTAGTAATTCAATATTCAACCTTTAATACCACTTTTTAAAAACAAAAGTCCTAAAAAATTACAGATCAAAGGAATATATGCTAATATAATAAATGATACATAGGACAAAGTTATAGCCAAAACTGTACCAAGTGGGGAGTATTTTCACTGAAATCAGTCATTAGAAGAGGTACACTCCAGTCTTACTCATTGCTGTCCTTGAAATCCCAGCTCGTACCATTGCACAGTATAGAGAAATAGAATAGAGAGAGAGAAGGAAGAAGTAAAATTATCACTATTTGCAGACAATGTGATCAGACATGAGAGACAGCAAAAACAGAACCAGAAATCTTTTAGAACTTGTAAGTACCTTCATCCAGGAGCAGCACACAAAATCAACAAATAGAAATCATGTTTTATTCATTTGAATGTATTAATATTTTAAAATACTACTGTGGTTCTCCCAATTCCTTATAGAAACATGAAACATATGGACACAGACAGAGACAAAATTACTTCAGGAGACTAGGAGAAGGGAGAATAGAAGAAGGGGAGAGGCTAGCGGGAAAAATGAGAGAGGAAGGGGAAATTTAAGGGAGGAAATGGTATTGGGTGAATCTGGTCAAAATGTATGATAAGCTTGAAAGAAACCTCTAAGGTTTCATAACCTCTAAGGTTTCATAAGCTCTATGAAAACTGTTGCTATGTATAATGAATATACCAATAGAAGGAAAAATCTTGTAAGAGTTCTAAATCGTTGTTATATACACCTGTGCATCAGACACAGTGTCTGTTTTCAGTGTGGTTTTGGTACTCAATGAAGGCCACCCCAAGTGCTCCTTCCTAATACATTGTCTTTTTAAGTTGTGGATGTCCTACCAAAGGACTATGCTTTCAGTCTCTGTTGTTATGTATTATGCAAACTGGAGTTTCTTGGGTGAAGTGTAATTTGTTCGGAACCAAAAAATAAAGGAAAGATAGTGATCAAACATTTGTGACAGTTTATAGCCGCAAGAAATTGTCTAGCTAGAAAAGGGGATTTTCAAAAAGAAGAAATACTGAGATGAACAAGGGAAATGGAGAATTTAAGACAGAGTGTCAAATGGTCAGCAATACTATTAATATTATAACAGTACATATTGGGGGTAGGACTGGAAAGAAAATTGAGGCCACATGGTAAAGACAGTGAAGATGCTGAGGGGAAAACATGTGAGGCAGGAAAAGGGAAGCTCTTCTGGGAACTAAGGGTAGAGTGCCATCACTGGGGGCTGGGGTGAAGATGGGCTTCCCCTTCAGCAATCACAGTGATCACACTGTGTGGTGTTTCTTTATGCATGCTTCTTTTGCTTCCCCAGGCAATTCCCTCTCACGGCACCTCAGTTCAAGAGACCAGAGAGACTTGGAAATTTTTCAGAATTTTAAAATGAGAACAGTGGTACCATGTAAGAAGCAAACTACACCTGTGGGAACCATGTATATTCCAAGATACATTTTCACTGTATTGAATTTAAATTATTTCTAATATTATTCAGAAGAATCACAAGAAGTATGAATGAACACTCCCCATGGTGTTGAAGATGAAAAGCATTTTTTTTTTAATGGGCATCACATTGTATGATGCTGAGTACAACTCTGCTTGAATCTAGAAGCAAGAATCCCAAGATGATGGTTCCCCTGTGGCCTCAGGACTCTCATTAAAAAGTCCACTGTACTGAACTCTATCGACAATAAATGAACACAAAACTGCCATTTATGGAGTTTAAATTCATAAGAGATTTAAACAGACATCTAAAAGGGAACATACTTAAAACGTACCCTCGAATTAAGATAGATAAAAGCACAAAGTCTTGTTAAAAGGCACTCCTATGTTGTGAGACTAAATTCTTCCTGGAGCTTACTTCATTATTTTTAAAGACTTGAATGTGAGTCTTCTTTGCCACCAGATGCCAATTTCAGACCAGTTTTGCTCTTAAAGAATATCATTCTAATGCTCAAGTGCTTGCGGGGGTTTATAGTCTGTTAGGAATTATCAAAGAAATTCTATGCACAGATGGCTGGAAGTTAACAATGCTATCTATCCTTTATTTTTTGTGGAGCAGAAAGCCATGCATAGAAAGCATTGATGATATGAAATAAATAGGAGTATAAATCTCAAAGCAAAAGAGAGATGTATGTATAGAGAGGAGTGGGTCTGGGTAAAACATACATGACAGCAGATCCAGTGTTTCAGGTATATTTTTCCTCAGTGGCTGTCAGGGTTATTGGTAAAAATGGAAATAATATCATATAGTTGCATCTCCAGTCAAATACACCTGGATAATATGAGGCCATCAGAACCTACCATGGACATATATGAAAACCATTGTAAGCAGATCTATCAATTTAAGCTTTCAAGTAAAGTCACTGAGAAACTTTGTCAAGCTACATCTAACCTGGTATGGATTAGAAACTTTCCTAAAACGTGTGGTATGGAGCATGTGTGAGATGGCAGAGGGGGGCATAGCACATTGATAATCTCTTCCAGCAATTCTAAAATCCCTATAGGAAGATCATTTAGGGCTTGAGTGGGAATTGATACTATGGCAAATATTGATCTCTCCCAAATAAGAAATGATGATAGCGCTTTTCTCTTGGATGCTATATTACACAGCTGGTATTTTAAGAGATGTCTGCTTGCTTTTATTGCCACACATTCATTAAATTAAGCAAGCATTTATAAAGCACAGGTTCTTAAGACTTCATCTTCAAGACATGATTTTTAAAATCTGTTGAGAGAGCAGGCGACTATTTCAGTGCACATTTTAATACTTGCAAATGACTTAAATAATATAATTGGGAAGGAACTATAAGTAAGGGAACTATTAGTAAGGGAAATGGTGTATCAGATGGCAGATCTTTCTTCAGACTATGGTGGTTTCATTTTTTTCTACAGTAATTCGAAAAGCAGTACTCAAAAACCATATTCATTTAACTTAGGCTGAAAGTTGGGGCACATGAAAGTTGACACAAGCCTTGTTTAAGAATCAAACTTGGGGGAAAGTTCTCATCACCATAAAAGTTATATTAATCCAGAGGTGGAAAACAATAAAGATTAACAACCAGGATGACTTAGTAGGATTTCTAAGAGTAAGTGATATTCAAATTGTCTTTTCAAGAAAACTGTTTTTTGTTTGTTGGTTTGTTTATTTTTTGCAAAAATGGCAAACAGACTCATACTAGAGCTTGTGTGTTTGGGAGGAGGCTTTATAATCAGAGATGCAAATAAATTCTTCTATGTTCTCTTAACACCTTTCTATAAAGTACAATCCAGATAGACATGCCACCTGTAGTACCTTTGGAAAATCAAACATCTCTCTAAGCTGTAGTTTCTTGATGATAACAAGGTCATTCCAGTAGTTATTCTTAGAGAAGCATGGAGGACACATGAGCTGTTAACCAAAACATTAGGGACCGGAAGTTACTAGCACCATCTCCCTTTTAAACAAGGATAAAAAGCATCTATAATTAAGACATAGCATGGGTACAGATATGACATTTAAAAAGCCAGAAGGAGGTATGCCACAGGAGTGGGAAGTAGAGGTCCCTGTTTTCATTCAGTCTGATAGACATGGGGGAATAGCAGATGATAGGGTTTCACATAAAGCCCAAGATGTCAGTAGAGCTCTATAATTATTAAAGGGATTTACCAGGATGAAAAATGTGAAAGAAAAAAACTTTTCAACACTTCAAAGGATTGTGACACTAAAGATGTATCAGAAAAAGCTATAGTGTATTTGTTTCTGAAACAGGGTTCTGTTAGTCCAGCCTGGTCTTGGACTTACTAAGTATCCAAGACTGCCATTGAACTTCGGATCTGCTTGTCTCCTCCCAAGTGCTGGAATTACAGACATGTGCCCCTAAAGTCCAGCTAAGAGCATTTTTATAAAAGAGGGAATAGGGCATCAAATAGAGTAAACTGTAGTTCAATCATTAAGAAAGGAAGAAAGATTTTCCTTTAGAGGTAAATTGACTGGAAACTGTCAGAGAAAAACAATCTCTGTGGGTGAACTTGAAGGCAACTCTAAGAGTCCGAGTGAAGGTTGCATGAGTAGTTCTGTTGCTCTGTGTATTGGCTATTCCTATGCCACTGATATTCTCTTTGCCAGTCCTCACATGTTTTATGCAGTTTGTCATTCTCCTCTGCATCTTGAAATGTCACCTCTTCAGAGATGACTTCCCTCATTGATTAAATAGTCATGTACTGCCACATAGTAGAACTCCACATGTGTTTCTCATTTGACTTTAAGTGTCTAGAACATCATGGGCACTTAATTAATATATTTTGAATGAATTAATGATCATTATAGATACCTAAACATTCTGTACCTAAATCTTCTCTTTGTAAATCTAAATGTCAAACTTAATATATGATTTGAGAGAATTCTATTAGACAGCACTATATAATACCAATACATTCGTGACATATTTTTAGTGTGAAATATGATCCCATTTTCTGGCTTGGCTGCTATTGTATTTTGTACCTAAATTCACAATGCAAATAGGAAAATAGCAAGTCTTCAAATAAGAACATAATTTTGTCTTTCATCATTTTCATTTAATTTTTGTGAATCTTACTAGATAATATCTAGCTAGCATCTACCTCTATTTCTCCTTCATGCCTTCATTTTCTATCCAACTTTCTTACAGTTTTTTCTTCACCTTTAATAGTAGCTGAAATTAAAATGCAAAATTCTGTAGAGAGTCTTCCTGGCAATTTCCTGTTCTGTTTTCATCAGAGATTGCATGCCAAAGGAACAGACAAGACAGAAATATGACTGTGGAAGATTGGTTTGAGGAACTAAACTTGGTTACTTCCATGTTTCCACTGCAAAGAGAAATGTTAAACTTCACCAGCTAGAAAAGGCACTGGGGGTTCTGCTAAAAATTCAAAAGTTTATCAGACCACCATGACAACAATTTGCTATTCTGGAAAGAGACTGTCTTTAAGATCATGTTCACTCCCAGTGAGTTCCCTTACGTCATCTATGCATTGGACAAGAGCTCTGATACTCCAGATGAGTTCATTACATTATTTATGCATTGGAACAGAGCTTTGATGAGACCTTAACTTCCTTAAGCACTTAAAATTATGCAATGCTTACAAGACTAATACACAGAGACTTTATTTACGTCCCTTTTATTATTTCTCCATCTTAAATTACTATACTAAGATAGGAATCTGGAAATTATACATGCTGAGTTAATTTATTCATCTTATCTGATTATTGTTGCAAAAATCATTCCTAGAATCACTGGATGGTGGAGAATACAAACAGTAACAGGACCACACTGGAAAAAGTGAAAGTTCCTTCAGAATTCTTTACTGATCTGCAGAATTTTTAAAACATCCTGTCGATTTGAAAGAAAGTTTTTTAGTTAGTGTGTGAATTTCATTAATAGGTTAGTAAACAATGCTGAGGATTAGGGCATCATCTGATGAGAAACATCATTTGAAAACTGTAACATATCAAAATCAAGCAACTGAGACATTTATATTCTCTGTTTTCTTCTGTGCAGATCCTGAATAGAGAAAAGAGTGTTAAGGAATACTTTGTGAGTAGATGTCAAGAAGACATCTGGGGCCACTCTGTGAGTTTCATGCAGAATCTGATACTAGAGTCATTTCCCTCAAATATTAGTCTCCTGGCTTGACTTCAGGAGACTCATTTTACACTCATTTACCTATTTATTTATTTGTGTGTGTGCTTGTATGTGTGTCTACGTGTGGGAACACATGCCATGTTACATGTGTGGGGTCAGTTTTCTCCTTCCATCCTGTGGGTACTTGAGATTGTACTCATGCCATCAGACTTAGTTACAAGCACATTAATTGCCAATTTATTTCACTGTCCTTTTACAGGTTTTCCCATTCAATTGTTTCATAGTAACTCTGGTAGTCTTGATTAAATAACGGATGGCATTAGTACAGAGGCTCCTCACAATCGTCTCAGACTCTTGACCTCAAGCACATAATCACCTCTTGAGCAAGATCACTGCCTCATGGAGGATGGGCAATCACACCACAGTGACTGTGTTCCTTCTGTGGGGATTTTCCAGTTTCCCAGAGCTGCAGCATCTACTCTTCACTGTGATTCTCCTCTCCCATGTGACCATCCTCCTAGCAAATGCATCCATCATGGTGGCCATCAAACTCAGTCACAACCTTCACACCCCTATGTACTTTTTCCTCTTTGCTCTGTCCTTTTCAGAAACCTGCACCACTATGGTGATCCTACCCCGCATGTTAGTGGACTTGCATTCGGAGAGCAAGGCCATTTCTCTCCCTGAGTGTGCCACACAGATGTTTTTCTTCTTTGGACTGGCTGCCAACAACTGCTTCATCATGGCTGCCATGTCCTATGACCGTTACACTGCCATCCACAACCCACTGCATTATCATATCCTTATGACCCAAAAGGTCTGTGTTCAGCTTGTGATGGCTTCTTGTGTGGTCGGGTTCCTCTGTTCTCTTGGTATCACCATCACCATATTCAACTTGTCTTTCTGTGACTCCAACAATATCCAGCACTTTTTCTGTGACATTTCACCCTTGGTTCATCTTGCCTGTGATTACACTGTTCATCATTCAATGATTATTTTTATGATCTCTGCATTTGTGCTCATGGGCAGCTTTGTTTTAATCATGACTTCCTATATCTTTATAGTGTCCCTAGTTGTAAAAATGCCTTCTGCACAGGGGAGGTATAAGGCCTTCTCAACGTGCTCCTCCCACCTCACAGTTGTGTCTATGCACTATGGATTTGCTTGTTTTGTCTATTTGATACCCAAGAACAGTGACTCCTTCCGTGAAGACATGCTGATGGCTGTCACATATACAGTACTGACACCTCTGCTCAACCCCATTGTTTATAGCCTAAGAAACAAAGAAATGCAGACAGCCCTGAGGAAGGTATACTACAGAGTGTTAACAATATTTTGCCTTGCCTGGCAAGTAAAAAGGCCCTGAACATTTAAGAACAGGTATTAAGCAATGACAACAAAAGTGGGGAATTGGGTATTTCCATTAAAAGGACATTATTTTAATGTACAAAGCAATTAGAATATTATATAACTGCCTGAATGTCCTGGTCTCACCACTACTCTACAACAATCATATCATGGTTTTCAGGCATTTATGTAAACATGTATACATTCAGTAGACATATCAGAATTCTTTGGAACTCTATTTTTATGACCATGGTTGTTTTGGTGGAAAAGAATTGTTGTATTAGTGAGAAAAGAGAAAAGAAAAAAAATTAGGAAGAAACAAGAAGGCTAGGGATGTAGGTAGAGAACAGAAGAGGAAGAGTTGTGGAGGGAAGAGGACAGCGAGTAGAAAATAGAAGTGTGATTGACTGACAAAGGATTTGAAAGTACAAACACTTCAAGACCAATCTGAAAATGAGATATGGTCATAATATTGAAAAATTTAAAGTCAACTTGAGAGGATGATTTGTTCTAATTAAAAAGCAAGAGTTTAGGTACCTAAGACCATTCCAGTACTAGGAACCCCAGGTAAGAGACTACCCACTGCCTGCTAATACTCTTTAGAGCCTGATAACTTAACTCAGTAGCATCCTCTTCCCTCTGTTGGGGAAATCTTTCTGTAAGATGTGTCTTTGCCCTTCCTCAGGTCTCTAAGGCACCTTCTGATTGGTTTAATAAAGAGCTGAAAGACCAATAGCTAGGCAGGAAGAAGATAGGTAGGGCTTATAGGCAGGAATAAGAACTCTGGAAAAGAATTGTAGGCAGGGGATTCATCAGCCCCATACAGAGGAAGTCAGACCTATGGTACTGAGGAGAGGTAATGAGCCACATGGCAGAATGTAGATTGCTGTAAATGGGCTAATTTAAGTTTTAAGAGCTAGTTGGAAACCCTAGCTTTCATAATGAATAAAAAGTTGTTCCATGTTATTATTTGGAAGCTGGTTGTCCAAATTGGTGCTCAACAAGCGGCATGTATATCCAAATACAGAGCCTGAGACAGCTAAGAAAAGATACAGGTGAGGAACCAGATGTGGCTTCTTAGAAGTACAGTCTTTCTGGCAAGTTTATGCCTGCAGGTGTGAGGCTAGACCCTCATGGAAAGGCAAGCAATGGCTATAGCCCAGAACCAGTGGGGCAGCCTGCTGAATGAACCCAAGGAAGCAGAGCCACTTGCCAGTTCCATGTGCTAAGTAAAGTCACAGTAGGTGCCTGCACATGCACAGAGGGGTAAAAGAAACATTTTTATGGACTCGTGGTGCACAGATGTTACAGTGTCTCTGGCAGGCTTGTAAGAGCTTACTATGTGGGACCACTCTTTCCTGTTGGGTTGCTTGTGATAGATGGCATGGCCCTTTAAGGCTTTACATGTGGTCAGAGAAATGCTGCACATGCACAGAAAACCAGGTCCAGACTGACAAAACTCTGAATAGGTACAATATGCTTGCAAATATGCTTAGGTTCTGAAGAAAAGAAAATGGGTAGAGATAGTCATAGAAAAAATAGTTTAAAAATAATAAAGTATTTAAGGCAAGAGTAAAGTAATATAAAAAGAACAAGCCACATAAGGATGGCAAATACCCTAACACAGCGTGCTTGGACTTTATATAGTGCTTTATTAACTTCAAAAGTCTAATGTGCAAAAAATAATAGCTGCTGAGAGACATTGTATTTTGTTAAAAAATGCTGAATTAAACCAGCCTATATATTTTAAGGATGTCTTAACTTTGGAATGGAAGTCAGGAAATGTGTTTGTTGGGGGAAGGGGTTATGTCTTTGTTTCCACAGGTTATAGATTCCTTCAAAATAAATAAAGATCATATTTTCCAGGGGAGATATCCTGAAAATCTAGGATGCAGACATGAAGGAAGAAACCAAGAAAAACTACAAGACAGGTGATGTATCTGCTGACCCCTCTACAAGGGAACAGCTTTGAGACTGGATGAGACTGATACATCTTGTTGGCTACAGAGTCCTCATGACTTATTATTACATGCCATTCTTTCATATCATATGGGTGGTAATTTATATTGTGGGTTGGTTATGTACTACAAATGGACTTATAAAATTGACAGATGCCTTTTACCTGCTCAAGCATTGAGCAGAGAATCATCTTTAGCTTATTTGTGCACACAGCACACTCCACACTTGTGTTAATGCAAATATTTATGCTACCTTTAAAAATTTGCATGTTTTCAGAACAACAACAAAAAAAGACACCAATGATTACAACACAAATAACTCGGATAATCTAGCTTCACAGAATGCCTCCACTGCTGTTTCCTCAAGATAACTTCTGCATTCAAGATAACTTCAAAGTCATTAACTAAGGTCTAGCCTCACAGATGATTCAAGGTCAGGACTTCAGATAAGCCCTGCAGTTTGTAATCACAAAGACACTGGATAACAATGAAACAAGGACTTGACCATTATCCCAAGTTTCTCAGAATCCCTTAAAGATGTGCCCCTAGAAAGTAGCAAGTAATTTTAGGAACATGATACCCACATTACTGTGGGGTGAGGTGGGTGGTTTTTTTGTCATTTGGTATTTTTTGGGGGGGTTCCTTATGTATACTATCATATCATCAGCAAATCGTGAAAGTTTGGTTTCTTCTTTTCCAAATGGGGTTGGCCTTGCATTTTGATGTGGGATTTCCCTCTGTATGCTGTGAATATGTTTTATTACCATTAGTTAATAAGAATTTGCTTTGGCCTATGGCAGGGCAGAATATAGCCGGATGGGAAATCTAAACAAAGATATATAGAGAAAGTAGGTGGAGTCAAGGAGATGCTATGCAATTGCCAAAGGATAAAGATGATGGAAAACTACTGGTAGGCCACAGCCTCATGGTGATACATAAATAAATAGAAGTGGGTTAATTTAAGATATAAAAGCTAACTAGAAGTATGCTTGAGCCATAGGCCAAACAGTGTTGTAATTAATATAGTTTCTGTATGATTATTCAGGTCTGGGTGGATGGAAAATGAGAGGTTTCCATTTGTACCATTTGGGCGTAAGTATTCAAAACTGAGATGTAATCTTGGTGGATTTTTTTCCTTTTATGAGTAATAAATATGAATTGTCCTTCTACAACTCTTTTGATTAATTTTGGCTGAAAGTCTATATTATCAGATATTATAATGACTACATCAGCTTGCTTCTTATGCCTATTTGCTTGGAAAATCTAAATTCTAACCCTTCACTCTGAGATAATGCTTATCTTTGGTGTTTAGATGTGTTTCTTGTATGCAGCAGAAGGAGAGATCCTGTTTTTGTATCCATTTTGTTAGCCTAAGTTTTTTGTGGGAATTGAGCCCATTGATATTGAGAGATATTAATGACCAATGATTGTAAATTCCTGTTATTCTGTTGTTGATAGTGATGGTGGTAGTGTGTGTGTATGTGTGTGTGTGCCCATATGCACAATACATGAGCACCACATGCACAAAAGCACACGTGCATTTTTCCCTTCTTTTGAATTTTCTGGGGTGAAATCATTTATTTCCTGTGCTTTCTTGGGTAAAGTTAAACTCCTTGGCTTGGAGTTTTCCTTCTAGTACCTTCTGTAGGACAGTATTTGTGGACAGGATATTGTTAAAATTTGACTTTGTCATGGAATATCTTGTGTTCTCAATCTATGGTGATTGAAAGTTTTGTTATGTATAGTAGTATCTTAGAGTCTTTAAGGCATCAGTCCAGGCCCTTCTGGATTTTAGAGTCTACACTGAGTAGTCACATCTAATTCTAGTAGGTCTGCCTTCAATGTCACTTGACTTGAAGGTTTCCTCCCCCTTCCCCTTCTGCCTACTTCTCTCTTTCTGCCCTCCCTTCTACCCACACCCACATGGTACAATTTTTCTCAGGAGATCTTGTCTATTTCCCCACACCAGGGGACCCAGGTATGTTTCTCTTAAGGTTCTCCTTGTTACCTAGATGCTCTAGGGTCATGGGCTATAAAGCTTGTTATCCTTCACTCTACATCTAATATCCACTTATGAGTGAGTACATACCAAGCTCATCTTTCTGAGTCTGGGATATCTTACCCAGGATGGCCTTTTCTAGTTCCATCCATTTGCATGCAAATTTCAAGTTGTCATTTTTTTTTTAACTACTGAGCAGTAATTCATTGTGTAAATGTATCACATTTCCTTTATCCATTCTTTGGTTGAGGGACACCTAGGGTTTTTCCAGGTTCTTTCTATTATGAATTCTGCTATGAACATAGTTAAACAAATGTCCTTGTAGTATGATTGAGCATCCTTTGGGTATATGCCTAATCATATTACTAGATATTGAGGTAGGTTGGTTCCCAATTTTCTGAGAAACTGCCATACTGATTTCCAAAGTGACTGTACAAGTTTTTACTCACACCAGCAATGGAGAGTGTTTCTCCTACTCCACATCCTCTCCAGCATAAGCTATCATTGGTGTTTCTGATATTAGCCATTTTGACTGGTATAAGATGGTATCTCAGAGTCATTTTGATTTGCATTTCTTTGATGGTTAAGCATGTTGACATTTTCTTAAGTGTCTTTCAGCCATTTGAGATTCTTCAGGTGAGAATTCTCTGTTTAGTTCTGTACCCCATTTTAAATTGGATTCTTTGGAATTTTGATGTGTAGTTTCTTGAGTTCTTTATGTATTTTGGAGAACAGCTCTCTGTCTGATGTGGGGTTGGTGAAGATATTTTTCCATTCTGTAGGCTACCTTATTGACTGTGTCTTTTGCTTTACAAAAGCTTCTCAGTTTCAGAAGTTCTCATTTATTTATTGTTGCTCTTAGTGTCTGTGCTACTGATGTTATATATAGAAAGATGTCTCCTGTGCCCATGCATTCAAGGCTACATTCCACTTTCTCTTCTATGATATTCAGTGTGACTGATTTTATATTGAGGACTTTAATCCATTTGGACTTGAGTTTTGTACATGGGATAGATATGGATCTATTTGCACTTTTTACATGTTGACATCCAGTTATGTTGGCACCACTTGTTAAAGATATTTTCTTTTTTAATTGTATAATTTGAGCTTCTTTGTCTAAAATCAGGTGTTCATCAGTGTATGGATCAATCTAGTTTTTTGATTCAATTCTATTGTTCAATCTGTCTATTTTCATGCCAATACCAAGCTGTTTTTTATTACTGTTGCTCCATAATAAAGCTTGATGTTAGGGACAGTGATACCTCTAAAAGTTTCCCTTTTTTTAAATCATGTATTTTATTTTTAAAACAATGTTTCTTCATTTTACATACAAATCCTATTTCCCACTCCCTCCCCTTCTCCTTCTCTCTCCACCTACTCTCACCCAACCACCCATCCACTACTCAGAGAGAATAAGTCACATCACTTTGAGGAAGGACCAAGGCCTTCCCTACTATATCTAGGCTGAGCATGGTATGCATCCAAAGAAAATGGATTCCCTAAAAGCCAGTTTAAACAGTAAGAATAAAGTCCTAATGCCAATGGCCCCACATTCTGCCCCAGCCATGCAACTGTCAACCACATTCAGAGGGTCTACTTTGGTCCTATGCTGGTTACTTTCCCCTCCAGCTGGAGTTAGTGAGCTCCTTAGCTCAGGTAAACTGTTTCAGTGGGTGTCCCCATCATGGTCTTGATCTCTTTGCTCATATTCTCACTTCTCCAACTCTTCAAATGAACT
Organism: Ondatra zibethicus; assembly: GCA_004026605.1. NCBI lineage: Eukaryota > Metazoa > Chordata > Mammalia > Rodentia > Cricetidae > Ondatra > Ondatra zibethicus. Next base: position 13,526 of record PVIU01021581.1, read on the forward strand.
TTGGGAGCTCAGTCCAGTGCTCCGATGTAGGTCTCTGCCTCTATTTCCATCAGGTGCTGAATGAATGTTCTATAATAATTCATCAATCTGACTACAAGGCAATGCCAGTTTGGGCACCCACTCCTCAAGACCTAGAATCTTAGTTGGGGTCATTCTTGTGGATTCCTGAGAATTTCTCTAGTGCCAGGTTTCTTGCTAACCCCATAATGGCTCCCCCAATCAAAATATTTCTTTCTTTGCTCTCATTCTTGTCCTTCCTCCATCTTGTCTATCATATTCCCTCAAGTTCTCCTCCCACCTCCCTTTCTCTCCTCCTCTTCCTCTTCCATCCTCCCTTCTCCTATTACTTCCATGTTCCCAGTGTTTTTAAAAATTTTACATGCCAATCCATGTTCCCACTCCCTTCCCTACTCACATTCACTCCACTTGCCTTCCAAGCACCCCCATCCACTCCTCAGAGAAGGTAAGGCACATTGTTTTAGGGAAGGTCCAAGGCCCTCCCTACTGTATCTAGGCTGAATAAGGTATCCATCCAAAGAGAATAGGTTCCCAAGAAGGCAGTACAAGTAGTAGAGATAAATCCTGGTGCCACTGCCAGTGGCCATCAGTCTGCCCCAGCCACACATGTGTCAAGCACAATCAGAGGGATTAGTTTGGTCCTGTGCTTATTCCTTCCCAATCTGGCTGAGTGAGTGAATACATACCATATTCATCTTTTTGGGTCTGGGTTACTCAGGATGGTGTTTTCTAGTTTCATCCATTTGCAAGGAATTTCAAAATGTCATTGTTTTTTACCACTGAGTAGTACTCTAATGTGCAAACGTGCAACATTTTCTTTATCCATTCTTCGGTTGAGGGTCATCCAGGTTGTTTTCAGGTTCTGGTTATTACAAATAATGATGCTATGAACATAGTTGAACAAATGTCTTTGTAGTATAATTGAACATCTTTTGGGGGACATTCCCAAGTGTGCTATTGCTGGATCCTGAGGTAGGTTGATTCCCAATTTTCTGAGTAACTACCATACTGATTTCCAAAGCGGTTGTACAAGTTTTCATTCCCACCAGCAATGGATGAGTGCTACCCTTACTCCACATCCTCTCCAGTATAAGCTATCATTGGTGTTTCTGATCTTAGCCATTCTGACTGGTGTAAGATGGTATCTCAAAGTTGTTTTGATTTGCATTTCCCTGAGGGCTAAGGATGTTGAACATTTTCTTAAGAGTCTTTCAGCCATTTGAGATTTTTCTGTTGAGAATTCTTGGATTAGTTCTATACCCCATTTTTTAACTGGGTTATTTGGATTTTTTATGACTAATTTCTTGAGTTCTTTATATAGGTGAATTGAGTCCATTGATAATAAGAGATATTAATGAACAGTGATTGTTAATTCTTGTTATTTTTTGGTGGCACTGTTTGAATGTTTCCTTTCTTTGGGGCTTGCTGGTGTGTAGTGGTTTGTTTCCTGTGTTTTTATGGGTGTAGTTAGCTTACTTTGGTTTGAGTTTTCCTTCTAGTACTTTGTGTAGAGCTGGATTTGTGGACTGGTATTGTTAAATCTGATTTTTGTCATGGAATATCTTGTTTTCTCCATCTATAGTGAAGGAAAGCTTTGCTGGGCATTGTGGGATTGCATCCTTGATCTCTTAGTGTCTGCCACAATCTGTCCAGGACCTTCTGATTTTCATGGTTTTTATTGAGAATTCGGGTGTAATTCTGGTTGGTCTGTCTTTACATATTACTTGACCTGACCAGGGATATCCTTCATTAGGTTGGGAAATTTTTCTTCTATAATTTAGTTGAATATATTTTCTGTGCCTATGAGCAGGATTTCTTCTCTTTCTTCTATTTGTATTATTCTTAGGTTTGGTCTTTTCATGCTGTCTCAGATTTCTCAGATGTTTTGTGTTAAGAATTTGTTGGATTTAATGTTCTATTTGACCAATGAATCTATTTTCCCAATAGTATCTTCAACACCTGGGATTCTCCTATCTCTTGCATTCTGTTGGTTGTGCTTGCCTTTGTAGTGGCCATTCATTTACCTAGATTTTCCATTTCCAGAATTCCCTTGGTTTGTGTTTTCTTTATTGCCTCTATTTCAGTCTTGAACTGTTTGTTTCATATGTTTGATTGTTTTTTCTTGGTTTTCTTTGATAGGCTTATTGAGTTTTTCCAATTTTTTGTTTGTTTTCCGCTCCATTTCTTTAAGGGAATTTTTCATTTTATCTTTAAAGTTCTCCATCTTCCTCATAAAGTTACATTTAAAATCATTTTCTTTTGCTTATTCTGGGTTAGGATGATCAAGTCTTCCTGTTGTATTATCACTTTGGTCTGGTGTTATCATTTTGCTTTTTAGGTTGTTGAATCAATTCTTGCATTGGCTCCTACCCATCTCTTCCTCCAATTGATGTTGGCAGTGTCTTTGTCTCTTCATCTAATCTTTGCAGTGGCTATTTATGTCTTTGGGAACTGTTCTTCTGCTCTGTACTGTCGCTGTGTACCACGGAGCCACTGAGGTCTCTTGTGGCCTACTCTCTTGGCCTGCTCTCTTGGTTTGCTCTATTGGTCCACTCTGTGCAATCACATCTTCAGCTTCAGAATTCCTCTCTTGGTCCTCTCTTTTGGTCATCTCTTTGTGGTTGCAGGTTGTGTTTCAGCATTTCTCTGAGGTTGCCAGGGGGATAGGAGAGTTTGGGGGCAGAGTGAGACTTGTAGCTTTCAGAGTCCAATGAATTGGATGTGGGTGTTGGAGCAGCCTACCTGCAGGAAACTTGCCTGCTGGCTGGCTAGAGAATCTGAGGCAGGTGAGGGAGGGGTCTGGAGTTTTTCCCTGGTATGGAGGGCCCAGTTAATGGGGTGTCCCACTAGGTGGGTGGTCAGTCACATCTTGGTTCTTTATATAGTAGCAGGCTGTGTTTCAGAGTTCCACTGATGTTGTGGCTGCAGGGGGAGATGGGGTTTAGGGTTAGAGTGAAACTTGTAGCTTGCAGGGTCCAATGGATGGAATGGGGGTATTGGAGCAGCATATCTGCAGGAAACTTGACTGTTGGCTGGCTAGAGAAGCTGAGACAGGTGTGTGTGGGGGAACCTGGGGTTTTGCCCCAGAATGGCAGCCCCAGAGAGTAGGGTATCCCACTGGGTTAGTAGTCACTCATCTCTTGATCCTTTCTGTGTAGTTGTAGGTTGTGTTTCAGGGCTCCACTGAGGTTGCCGGGGGGAGGGGAATATAGGAGGGTTTGGGAGTGGAGTGGGACTTATAGCTTGTAGGGTCCAATGGATGGAATGGGGGTGTTGGAGCAGCCTACCTCCTCAAGTTCTTTATTGTGCAGGATTGTTTTGGCTAACCTGGGTTTTTTTTTGTTTTTCCATATATATAGTTGAGTATTGTTCTTTTGAGGTCTGTGAAGATTGTGTTAGGATTTAATGGGAATTTCATTGAATCTGTAGATTGCTTTTTGTAAGATTGCCATTTTTATTATGTGGTCTGGAGAAAAAGAAGAGGAGTGAATGGGGAAAGGGGCAGAAGGAAGGTGCATGTTTGGGAGTAGAAAAGTGTAGACAAAAATTTTTGTCCTGCCTGATCCCACAGCCATTCAGTTTCAAAGAAACACAGAGAGGCTTATATTAACTATAAACTGTTTGGCTATTAACTCAGGATTATTATTAACTATTTTACAAATTAAATTAACCCATAATTCTTGTCTATGTTTAGCCAGGTGGCATGGTACCTTTCCCAGTGAGGCATCTTGCTTCCTCTGCTTCTGGGTGGTGACTGACTCTCTACCTTTTCTCTTCCCATAATTTTCTTAGTCTAGTCTCCCCGCCTACACTTCCTGCCTGGTTACTGGCCAATCAACATTTTACTATACTAATATAAGTGACAAATCTTACAGTGTACAAGAGCATTATCCCACAGCAAAGAAGGAAGAGGAAACTGTGTTCAAGATGTTAAAAATTCAACACAAAAAGGAAAGAAAAAAATCAGAGTTTAGAATATAATGGATGTATTCATGCAAAAAATAAACTGGTAATTATAATCCCCTGATCAGTAAACATTTTTAATACGCTAATTATCCTGGACTCCTCAGTCAAATGTTATGTTTTCTGTTTCTCCTGTCTCAAAAATAAGTAACTTCTCACTTGTAAGCTTCACATTAGTGAGGTTTCCTGCATAAATGCAGTCAGATGCATCACACAGTTTAGTGTCTGCCCAAGGGCAGTCAAAGGACATAGCATGGACAGGAAATGTTGAGGTTGCATTATCCATATATTAAAATGTTTTAACTGGATAGCCACTCATGAGTTAAACCTCAGATTCTCTGACCACTAAGATTGTCAAGCCTCTTTTTTTTTTTTACTCACATAAATCTGATTCACAGGAAAGCATTTTCAAGTCTTTCCTCACTTTTAACCAAGGTATTTTGTTGAATTAAATGTTTTTGTAAACATAAATATACATCTATAGCCAGCTACACAGTGCACATTTTTTCCACTGATCATTTTATGTTTTTGCTTTATATTTGGTTTCTCTTAAAATGAAAACTATTATTTTAGTGAGGTTCCAATTTTATATTTTTCTCATTTTTAATATTTTTTCATTAGTTGAATATTATAACTAGGAAGCCACTGATTAATCTGGCATAAGACTGGAAATTAATAAAATAATTTTTAGATTTAGTCATTATATCTACATTGGCTATACATTTGGGCTAATTTTTGCATATGGTTTGGGGCAAGAATCTAACCTTATCTTTTGCAAGTGGATACTCAGTTAAACAAGCGATTAAAATGCAGCTTTCTCAGTGCTAGAAGCAAAGAAAATGTCATTGTTTTTCTATATTTATCCTGTCTCCTGCAAACTTCCTTGGTTTTCTTATTAGTCTCCACAATTTTAATATATTTCTAAATTTTCTATATGTTTCTGTTTGCTAATGGGTAAGCTATGCCACATACAAATGTAGATAACTTTATGTTTTCTTCCTTCACTCACTAGATGCTCTTTATTTTGGAAACTTGTTAAATTTTTTTGAACCTTTCTGTTGAAGCATTTAATAGCAATGACAAAGAAGGCATCTTTGAGCAGGGTGCAGTGGCACACATGTTTAGTCCCAGTGCTCAAGAGGCTGAATTGGGTAGAACTCTGTGAGTATGACTGGTCTTCATAATGAGTTCTATGACAGTCAGAGTTACATAGAAGGACCCTGTCTTGGAAAAAGAAAAGAAAAAGGAAGAAAGAAAAAGGGAAAGAAGAAAGAAAGGAAAAAGATAGAAAGAAGGAGGAAAGAAAGAAAGAAAGGAAAGGAAAGGAAAGGAAAGGAAAGGGAAGGAAAGGAAAGGAAAGGAAAGGAAAGGAAAGGAAAGGAAAGAAAAAGCAGGCATCCTTGTCATGCTCCTGACGATGGGGAGAGTATCTGCTCTCTGGCTGCTGGCTGTCACTTTAGCTCTCCTTCACCTGCATTTACCTAGCTTTGAGAGGGTCTTTCCTGGAACCCTCTCAAATTAATTTTAATTCTGCCCTGAGTGAACATTACACCTTGTCAGATACCTTTTTTATTACCACAATCATTTGTTTTGTTATAGTGTACAATGTATTTTATATAGTATATGTAGTATGTAACTTAGCAAATTGGTGTATAATGTTAACTATTTTAGTATGTCAAATCAATTTTACTTTCATAAAACAAATAATATCCAATCATTGTATATATTGTAAACTCCTGAATTACATTGTGTTTTATGAATTTTATATTTAGTTTCATAAGTTACATCAGTCTATATTTTATTTTTTGTGATGCTTTTGTATGGCTTTTGAAAGGAATAATGGCATAATAAAATTAGAAATCTAATTTTCTCTTATGTTTTGACTGATTCTGTAAAGAGTTTGTGGAATCATCTTAAGTATTTTTTGAAAAATAACAAAGAAGCATTTTGCAACTGATTTTAATATATTTTTTAATTTTTGATATTATAATATCATTACCTTCCTTCCATTTTATCCCTCTAATTTCTCACTTGTTCATTGCTCTATTTTAAGCTATGGACTCTTTTCTTTCATTTTTACTTTACATATATATGTATATACACATAAAATAAATATATATTCCTAAATGTATCCACACATCAGTCTGTTTGCTGTTACTTGTATATATGCACACACACACACACACACACACACACACACACAAACACACACGCATGCATGCACGCACAAAATGTTGTCAGGGTTAATCATCTTTTTTCTGTATAATATTTCTTTTTAAATTCAGACTTATTACTTATAAGCCTTCAAAAAATTAAGTTTCTTGTTGAATCATTTTTGGAAACTAGTAGCTTTTAAAAATTCCAGCCATTTAATTTCTGTCAAAAGTTATTTGTGGTATGTATTTGAAATCTTTTGATGTTTCAGATGGGTGCTCCAAATATCTGCCTTCTTTTGTGATCATACCTACTGAGTCCTCTGTTTTCCTCATCAGTCTTACTGTTATTTTATTCATTTGATAATCTTTCCAAAAAACAAGTTTCTATTTCACTTATTTTTCTGTTATTTTTATTTGTTATTATACTAATTTCCACTCTAATACTGGTTTTATATTTATCTACCTGAAAGCTTGAAATAGTTCAAGCTCCCATTAGTAGAAGAATGTTTGCCGAAACTACTGTGTTTAAACAATGGAATAATATTAATCAACAAAGGAATATAAATTGTTGATAGTCTCAGCAAATATATAAAACACTGTACTGGGACTGGAGAGATATCTTTGTAGTTACAAGCATGCACCACTCTTCCAGAAGATCCTACACCCTCATAAGGCAACTTATAACCATCTGTAACTCTATTTCCAGGGGGATCTTATTCCTCTGGCTTTTGCAGGTACCTATAATCATGAGTAGATACAATACACATACACAGAATTAAGAATATAAAAATAAAATGATAAAACATAGTGTTCCCTAAAAGAAATCTTATGAAAATAGTAAATATTCCATGACATGTTAAAGTCTTAAATCTGCTGTTAATCAGAACAAAGAGTGCCTCACCATGGTACAAACAAAGACTGACTTGGGAAGGCTGTGGACAAAGTTCCCAGGTTGATGGGAAATGTGCTTCTTAGACAACCTAGTATAACAATCAAACATGGAAGGTGTGCATATTTTACTTCATGTAAAATTGTATTAAATGTATAGACTAAAGCAGATAAAAATAATTGATATTCATTGCTATTAATATGTGAACAGAATTATTATACAGAAATATACTGATACTTGCAATTTCCTTTGACACATAACTATAAATGATATACAGTGTGTGTATATATGTATATATATATAAATACATGCATAAAGAAATAAATGATAAAGCAAATGAAAACTTATTAAAAGTGCATAATGTCCTTTACAAAAAGGTGGCAGTAATTCTAGCCCTCCATGTTCCCCAAACTTTACCCCTATCTTGTGAGGATCTATAATGTAGTTCTTCCTCCTACAGACTGAGCAGTACTTTGGTTCACCTTTTCCCACCTTTTGTTAATAATAGATTCTTTGCTCATACAATATATTATGGTTACATTTTCCCATCCCTCTACTCCTCCAAGTTCCTCCCCACTTTCCCTCCCATCTGGATCTTATTTAGAAAGGACAGACTTCTAAGTGACAACAACAAAACCTAACACTGCAATGTAATAAGACAAAACTTAGACCATCACATTGAAGTTGAATAAGTCAAACCAACAGAAAAAAGAGCTGAAGAGAAGACACAAGGATCAAGGACCCATACATTCACACACTAGGGCATCCCATAAAAACCACTAAACTGAAACTATAATATATATGCAGAGGGCCTGGTGCAGATCTTTGCAGGCCCTGTGCATGCTCCTTCAATCCCTGTGAGTTCATCTGAACTTTGCTTGGTTGATTTAGAGCATCTTGCTCTCTTAGTATCATCTATCCATCTGGCTCTTAGACGCTTTCTTTCTCATCTTCTTCAGGTTTCTCTGAACACTAAGGGGAAGGATTTTATAGAGGCATCTCATTTACAGATGAGTGTTCCAAGGTATTTCTCTCTCTGCTTAAGGTCTGGCTGTGTATCTCTGTATTTGTTCCCATCTACTGCAATAGGAAGTTTCGTTGATGATGGCCAAATAAGGCACTGGTCTATGAGTATAGCAGAACATCATTGTAATGCTACATTTTCTTTCTTTTTTAAGATCAGTATTATTGGGGTTTATGCTATATCTCCTGGCTATCTAGTCTCTGGTTCGTGTTCACTGAGCAGTGTTGGTTATGGGTTCTATCTTGTAGAGCAAACCTTAAATGAAATCAGGTAATTTTGGTTACTTTCAAAAACTCTGTGCCAATATTTCCCTAGGATATTTTGCAGGCAGGAAAGCATTGTAGACAAAAGGGTTTGTGACTGGGATGGTCATTATATTTCTCTTTTAGTATCCTGCAGAGATTCCCATATCAAAACACTGGAATGTAGGGGTGAAGGTTCTATGTAGGCACCAGCTCAGTCTACCTGCGCTCAATAAGTTGCGTGGGTGTTGTTTTCTGCAATGGAGCCTTGTTATCAATGTGGACAATAACCTATTATCTTGGCAACAGCTTGGGTTGTTTTGGGATTTCAATGAAACCCCTTTGTCCTACAATTCATTTGGATGTAACCCAGTCCCAGTGCTGACAAGAGATGAAAAGTTGGGACTCAGTCTCCCCCACTATTTAGCTACTTCATTAGGATCACCTTGATATGTTTTAAAAGATTTCACTGCACTAGATTTCCCTCAAATGCCCCTCCTTTCCAATTGTCTTTCCCATATATTTTCTCCCTTTCCCCTCACTTCCCACCTTATACACTATTCTAGTATCCCATTATTCTAGTTCACCCATAAATTCTATTCTATTTTCCCTCCTAGGCGATTTATGTGTCCTGCAGGTCCTTTCCTCTATACCCAACCTTTATGGGTCTATGGTTTCTAGCCTGGCATTTACTGAATGGCTATATCCTCATGTAATTGCAAACATACCCTATTTGCCCTTCTGTGTCTGGGTTATCTCAGGATGATTTTCTCTAGTTCCATCCATTTGCCAGAAAATTTCATGGTGTCTTTTTAAATTATTTTAACAGCTGAGTATTAGTTTATTGTGTAAATGTACCACATTTTCTTTATCCATTCTTCTGGTGAGGGACATTTAGGTTTTAATTTCTGACTATTATGAATAGAGTAATGTCTTAGGATTTCTACTGCTGTGAAGAGACACCATGACCATGGCAAATCTTATAAAGGAAAACATTTAATTATGGCTGGCTTATTGTTTCCGATCTTTTGTCAGTTATCACCATGGTGGGACATGGTGGAATACAGGCAGTCATGGTGTTGGAAAAGGAGCTGAGAGTTCTACACAGACAACAGAAATTGAACTGTCACACTGTGCATGGCTTGAACATATATGGGACTTCAAAGCCTGTCTCCACAGTGACCTACTTCCTCCAACAAGGCTACACCTAATCCAACAATGCCACACCTCCTAATAGAAGCACTATCTATGGACCAAGCATTCAAACACATGAGTCTACAGGGACCATACTGTTGTGTGGTATTTTGATTGCATTCTGACAGTAAAGTTTGAGTTTTAATCAGAGGGTGGAGCTAGCTACTAGCTGACTAAAATTAATCATAGAGGTTTGGGATGAATGAAGAAGTAGTAGGGTCAGTCTTAGAGAGGATCTTAGCACTTTTGGAGAAAGGAACAGGAGAGTTATTAAGTCACTGGTGGCGGCTCCACTGATTATCCAATCTTCTGGGTTTTTACCCTGATATCTGACACCTGAATTTTATTGATAAAGAATAAATAAACATATAATCTGGCATTCAACTCGGGGTACAAAACTGCAATACAGTTGATTACCCCTGACTTTGCAAGCAGTTCAGCCACTGCCGCCATTTGCAGCCACAACTAGAGTCGCAAGAGTCAGCTGGTTTATTTTCCCTTGCCCCAAGCCTGCTGAGCGCACGTCTGGAATTTTTCTATTGCAGCCTCTCTATATGATCTCCAGCAACCACCCAAACTTCACAGGTCTCAAACCCCATAGGTGCCTGGCTCCAAATGCCACCACAGGCCGGTTTTGACTTCAGGAAGCTCTGGGCTCTCATTTCCCATTCATCACACATGGTTATTTGACACATTCCCATGTCTGCTTTTCAACTGACTGGATCCTTGGCTCCTTTTCCCTGTGGGTTATGGGTAACATAAGCATGAATTTGTGGGGATGTGATTAGATTTTTTAAAAAACAAGCCATATGTGGGTAACATAAGAATTTATAGAGATGTGCCATTAAGTTGACAAACACCACCCATCAGCTTTGGACTACAAATTGCTCAGGACAACTTCAAGATGGCTAGCTGAGATGGTTCAGCTTCATGAATTATACCAGCAAGTACTTCAGATAAGCCCTACACTTACCCATTACACAGAGGCTGGCAATAAATGATACAACCAACTCTCCCAAGACTTGACCATTATTTCAATTTTATCAGGGTCTCCTAGAGATGCTGTCATCTGCCCCCAGACAAGACTGATCAATCTAGAGAATATGACACCTACATTCCCAAGAGGTGGGGTGGTTGGTTTTTGATCATTCAGTAGGTTATGAACATTTGTCCTTGTTTAGAGGGGTTGAGTACAAGCTTTCATTGGGAATGTTCAGGGAAAAAGCTGAACACAGAAGAATCTCATTCTGAAAAGAAAAAGTTGGTATATAGAAATGATAGGATACAAGGTAGGTTATTGAATCAACTTTTGAAGTATAAAAGCAACTACTAGTCTTAAATATATTACATTGTTAAGGATTTTGTATATTGTACAGATTTGAGGTTATTTTGTTATACTGTATATATGTTTCTACTCTTATTTAAGATATTTTTGTATATTAATACAGATTTTTAAGGCTATTTTTGTTAGAACACAGAGTACATACATTTCTACTCTTGTTTAAAGTGTTGTATCTATGTAGCTCATTCATCAATATAATATAAATTTCTAGTCCTTGAAAGTTATTAATATATACTGTTTAGGATAATAAAGAAATGCAGGATATTTTTTAGCAACCTATTAGAATCAAACTTGTAGCCATGTTAGGTATGTTTTCAAAGTCAATGAGAAATATATTTTAAGATAGACAGGTGCTGCTCAAATACTTGAGATCTATAGAATATGACATTTAGGATGTTTTAATAATGTAAGGTTTTTAAAAAATGACAATGAGACATGTCTGCTCCTGGCAGTACCAATCTACTAAAGAGAAGATGATGGTACCAAAGAAACTACATATGGATTTTTTCTTTGTAGCAAAAATTTAGCCACTGGTCAAGAAACTGCCCTTTTCTTGACTTGATATGGGATTCTCCCCTATGATTACAGCTGATTAATAAAAAAACTGCTTTGGACATATAGCAGGGCAGAACAGAGTTAGGTGGGGAAAACTAAACTGAATGGTGGAAAAAAGGAGGTGGAGTCAAAGAGACACCATGGAGCCACCAGAGGAGAAAAATGTGAGCTGCCAGCTTTGTTGGTAGGCCATGAGCCATGTGGTAAAATATAAAATAATGGAAATGGGTTAACTCTAGATAAAAGAGCTAGCTAGCAATACACTTAAGTGATTGGCCAAGCAGTGATTTAAATACTATAGTTCCTGAGTGATTATTTGGGATCTGGGAAGCTGGGAATGAACAAATGGCCTTCCACAACACTGACTGCTGACAATGTTATCGAGTTTTTTGTTTTGGAAGTTGTTTGTTATGCACTTTCTGTTTTCTCATGTAATGGTATATCCTTCTCAGGTCTCTGATGGAGTTGAAGACTAGATAGTTATAGTTTTCCTTGTTACCAAATTTAGAAAAGAAATTCACAAAGAGGTGTAAATCATATAAAGTTGATAGATATAGAAAGATAGTTTTGGGTTGGTGATACAAGTTAGGATAGAATGTGAATTTAGGTATAACACTTTGGACTTACCAAAATAAGGTAGATAATGAAGTATTTTCTCTGAATTTGCCAAAAGCAAATGGACTGGAAATTGTTAATATAACTCTTACCTGTATATATTTGTATATAGTTATTATCCTTATAATATATGGTTATACTATGTTAGAGTTAAAACCTTTCTTTTTAGTTATGCAAAAGGGGGAAATATGTGATATTTTGATTGCATTCTGACAATAAAGTTTGTTTTGAATCAGAGGGTGGAGTTAGCCACTACCTGACTAAAATTAACAATATAGGTGCTGGAGGACTGAAGAAGTAGTAAGATGGAGCTTAGAGAGGATCTCTGTTCTTTTGGAGGAAGGAATAGAAAAATAGGAAGTAACTGGTGGTTACTCATTTGCTTCTCTGATCTTTCAGGTTCTTAACCTGATATCTGATTCCCAATTTTTTTTTACTGATAGTGAATAATTAGTTAAACACATCACATATCCTATTCAAACCACCACAAGTAGCAGAGAACTTGTTTAAGCAAGTTTCCTTGTGATAGGATGAAGTGAAGTGTCCTTTGGATATATGCTCAATAGTGGTATTACTGACTCTTTAGGTAGATTGATTCCAATCATTTTGAGGAATCACCATATTAATTTCCATAGTGACAGTATAAGTTTGCACTCCCACCAACAGTGAATGAGGGCTCCCCTTGCTCCACATCCTCCCCAGTATGAGTTATTACTTATCTTATTGACTTATCTGTCTGAGAAGTATAAGAAGGAAACTCAAAGTATTTTTGATTTGCATTCCCATGATGGCTATGGATGTTGAACATTTTGTTAAGTGTTTCACAGTCATTTGAGTTTTCTTTATTAAGAATTCTCTGTTTAGATCTGTGCCCCATTTTAAAACTGGATTATTTGGCTTTTTAATATCTATTTTCTTGAGTTCTTTATATATTCTGGGTTTTGGTTCTCTATTGGATGTGGAATTGGTAAAAATCTTTTCCTATTCCCGTAGGCTGCTGATTTGTCCAAATTATTGTGTCCTTTGTGAGGCTTTTCAGTTTCATGAGGTCCCATTCATTTATTGTTGATATTAGCACCTGTGTTTTTGATGTTCTGTTCAGAAAGTCGTCTTTTGTGCCAATGAGTTCAATGATATCCCCCAATTTCTCTTCTATAAGGTTTAGTGTATCTAGTATTTTTCTACATGCAGATATCCCATGAAAGCAAGGGGAACATAAAAAGACTTTATGGCATCCCTAGTCTGTCATGGATGTTCACTTGTAGAATGAATACCTCATACCTCTGTAGAAAGGCTAAATATTCATTTCAGATTTCAAACACCAACTAGCATCAATAATCATACAAGAGAATGAACAAGTCTCTTATCTATTCTGAGTCTTATTATCTATGAATGTGGTATAATTGTTTAAATGAAGTCAGAACTGGAGTAGTACATTATGCACCACCATGCAGTAAAATCTAAGAAGTAAATATACTAACATCCTTAATGTAATTGCTGCAGTGTGACTTTATGCTTAAAAATTGTCACAATAGTTCATTACAAAACTCATGAATCAATGTGTAGTAGCTGATGAGAGTGGGTTCTCTGTTTTAAAAAGGTCTTCCCCCAAGAGTTGCCTCCTCATGTCATGTCACAACAGCCATGCTCTCCATTTGCTCTTTTTCTTTTCTAACTTTCTCCTACATGAATTCTCAGGCTATAACTTTACCTGGTGAGAACTTTTCCTAGACTTCTACACAGGACCTAAGACTCCCGAGTCTCGGTGAATTTTCAGAAATATATACACTGGTACTAAACAAGAAGTGAAATGCCTCTGAGGAACTAAGTTATTTTAACATATTTCAACAAGTAAAATTTCAATTATTTTACTATTTTTTGATTGACAGAACAAAGCAAAAAAAGAGTTAAAACAATATCTTCTGGACATCGGAAAGAATTATAGGTCCACAAAGTACAGTTCTCCTGCTGGGGACATAAAGCTCTAAGTGATGCAAGGGGTGAATGGTCTCAGGTGGCCTGTGGATCTCATTATGGGTGCACCAAACTTAGCTCCAGTCACGGGATCTGAAAAGACACTGCCCTTTTGTCAAAAGAGAATTTAGTTTCAGGTAGAAGGGAACTCACCACAGACATGCATAGGGGAAAATGACTTAAAATTTTTCTCTAAATAACATTACAGAAAGGACTGCAGAAAACTGCATTACTTGTAAGGTCTACATATAGCTACCCTCCTATTTTAAAAAGATTGGATGTTATCCTTCTTTGGTATGAGGTGGGAATTTAATTTGCTTTTCTATTTGCCATGAACATTTATAGCCAGGTCATTGTGGGTGTTAACAGGGAGAATATGTTAAGGGTAATAAGGGTGCAACTGTGCTGGAAGGGAGGATGTTCTGGTTCTCCTTCTTATAGTCTATCTAGCTGACAGGTAGACAATGAGAGGATCCTGCAAAATGATAAACTGAGAAGGAAAAATGAAACTGGAAACTCCAGACTATATGAGAGTAAGCTGTGAATATCTACTTGACCATATCAGCAGCATCTAACACAATATAGCAAATACTTTGTAGGCATGAAAGTATATATAAGCACTGGCAAGGAAAAGTTGTCTGTAGGTCATGTGATATCTCAGTCAATGTAAATGCAATTAGCAAGCATTTAATACTTATTGTCTCATAGTCCTCTTTGGGTCAAAAAGATATGTAGTGACAAGGAGGAAAATAATTTAAGGGGTATAAATTACTTCTTGTTTATAATGGAAGAACTTGGATTTGAATACAAGTCTTTTTTGCATTTGCTAAATTCATTATTCCATAAAAATACATTCTATTGAAACTGCATGTTTAATGTCAAATCTCATGGTATCAAAAGAAATAGCAGAAATGCTTAAATATAAATATGAAAATAATTTTCAAATACACATATATGAATATGAACTTAATCATTATATATTTAGGTGTATTTGAAAATGTATTTGTGTACATTTGTGAATGAAATGATTCTTCTATTTTCATTGTTTCATCCATGGTTTAGTTGCACTATAAATCACGGGCAGCTGGCTTCTCCCTGTGTTTTTCTTGTTTGTCATTTTGCTACTCGTTCATTGTGACCATTTTTATCTCATCATTATGTGATTATGATTGATAAGCTCAACAAGCATTCTTATGGTACAATTAAAGGATATATATATCCTGGAAATCCAACTCCAGATAGAAAATAATAAAACAAAATCCATAGATCTCTATATTTTGTTTTATTTCCTACTACTTTTAACTCAATAAAATATAGCCTCAAAATTTCCAGACTATTAAAATATCAGTAACTGTTTATGCATCAGTTGAAGTCAAATTAGGTTTGAAGAAAGCTAAGTATACTTTCCCAAAAATTGGTAACAAATAGTCACTATATTTTAGCACAGAAATTCATTCAATAAGGAGGAATTAGTTGTACCTGCTGAGAAAGTTCAGCAGTACATTCTGGTGGGCAATATAGTCCTAACCTGACCAAGATTTCAAACGCCTCTTGTCAGTCCACTGGGTAACAGCGCCTTTGAGTTTTCAAATGCTGAAGGCCAAAATAACTTAAAGTGAAGAATAAGGGTAAAATTCCTGTAGATGTCCTTGATGTTTCAAAGAAATATGTCAAATCAACTCTTCCAGATCTCACTGCAAGAGTGGAGTCTGAAAAACCTGGGGCTAGGATTTTGGGGAATTAAAATTAATTGTTTCCCTTCCCAACTACAGAACTGGTCTAGCACAAACTGTGTCAAAAATAATATCTCTCAGATTTAAAGAATGATTTTCAGATTTAAAGTGTTTTGTGTGTATCTGTGCACATGAGTATAGGTGTTGGTGGAGGCCAGAAGAAGGAGTCAGATCTCCTGGAGCTGGAGCTACAGGTGGTTGTGAGCCACTCACATGGGTGCTGTGAACTAAGTCTAGTACTTTCCAAAGCATTGAGTGCTCTTATCTGCTGAATCCCCTCTCCAGCCCCAATCCTCTCTATATTTTCCTCAGGTCACTAGCCCACTCCCATTCTTGGCTTCCTTTTGTTTTTCATAGTATTTATTAATCTTCTTGCATTAAGGTAACTGAAAAGGAGAATGCTGTGTAAGAGAATAAGTACTTCTTTAGAAACATTTTAAAAAGTCACATGTGCAGTGTTAGAAAAAATTAAACTTGGAACTGAATGACTATAATGTCTTTATTCTTAGACAAATTAACTTTTTAAAATCCTTGCCATGTGTTTCTTGTGCCACCTGTCATCTGAGCACAGGAACCTGTGCTGTATGAACCCATATCTGTAGCTCAGCCACTTAGGAACTGTTTCTCAGACACTCTGGGCTTTTTCACTGATTCTCTGACCTCCACGCTAAGTTATAAAATGTGACTTTTTCTGCATCCCTCTTTCTTCTGTCAATTTCAGGGTATTTTAGCTTCCTAGTCTTGTTGACATCAGGGAGGAGATACAAAATGATAAACTTCCTCTGCTGTGATTCTTGTAGGAACTGATTATGTACAATGTTATCATAATAAAATCAGAAGCAATGTAGAAAAATTCATTAACTCAATTACAGTGATTAGTATGCTTTCTAAATAGACAATGTTTGAATTGGACTGGAAGCAAAGGCTATGGTGTAAGAGCCAAAAAAAGAGGAGAGGGAAGAGTTGGACAAGTAAGAACAGCAATGCACTGAGGAGCAAGGACAGAACATGACAAGTTTGGTGGACATCAGGATATTTCCCCAAAGAAAGAAGGTTGTTGTGAGAAGATTATGGGGGCACTCTCTTGAGTGTCACTCTATGACAATAGTATTTACAGGGACAGAGAGCTTCTCTGTCCAGAGGAACATCACTTGTGTGTGAACACCATATACATCCTTAACAAATTATACTGCCTTCCCAAATTAAGCTACTGCACTTTTACCTCAAGCACAATACTATTACTATTACTCTCAGATGCTGTTCAAGAGGGTACAACCCAATTACATCGATTTCATGATATTCTTTGAATATGAGCCGCTATTTTCAATGATGAGGGTTTTTACTGGTTTTTTTTTTATGTCTGGCATATTTTTTCCAGTCTTTTAAATGGTGAGCAGCTAACCATATTCCATAACAACATGAGAGTTGACCCCATCAGAAGGGAATTCTTGACTTCACAGTAAATGGTAGTATATTCTTCCATCACTTTGTGTTATTTATCTAGTGGTATCTTTCTCTAGGCAGGGTAACTCATCTAAATGGCATTCCATAGCATTTTTTCCTCACTAAATGAAGGACTGACAACTCATAGATATTAAACTATTGTTGGAATCAATGCACCCAGTTTTGATAGTTTTGAATGTAACCTATGCCTTCGTTTCAATTTCTGTGATATCAGGGTTGAAATACCACACACAATGGTTGGGAAGATGAATGAGGAAATTGTATCTAATATACAGTCTGACTAATTCACTAATTCTAGAGATAAGAAAATACTGGTTATTGAGTGCCTCATTTAAATTTTATTTTTGAAAATTCATGATATAACAGATATTTTTTTTCCATACATTGTTTTGTTTTATTTTTTCCATTCAAGAACATAATTAAAGATAAAAAAAAAATTTTTTTTCCTTTCTTCCCCTTCTCCCGGTCCCCTCCCACTACCCCCCACCCCTCCTCCCTCCCCCTTCTTCCTTGAAAGAGGGCATGGTGCCCTGCCCTGTTGGAAGTCCAAGGCCCACCCCCATCC
>PVIU01021582.1:0-31228 GCA_004026605.1 Ondatra zibethicus
GGAGGGCAACTCTTTTCTGTTGAAGGAGATTGGAGAAGGAGTGGATCTAAAAGAGAGAGGAGGGGATGAGAGAAGCTGGGAGTAGTAGAACAAAGGGAAACTGTCATCAGGGTGTAATATATGAGAGAAGAATAAAAGGTTTAAAATTAATAATCAATATGAATAATTAAAGTCAAAAAACAAACAACAAAAATGGAATAATTCATTTTTATGAGAAAAAATTCAAACAAATAGCCCAATCATTTCCCTTTGATGGTGAGGGAAAATGGCATTTCTAAGACAGAAATTCAGGGTGTGGGGCCGGGAACTGTATCTGATCTTTACTAGGCCCTGGATTAGCAGTCAGAGTCCTTTCACCCTTTCACCTGCTTTAACACTAACTGAGAGCTTCAGAAAATCACCTGGACACTGGCATCTCCCTTTTTTTTTTCTTTTTGGTTTCAGGCTATTTCCCCTCAACCTTAATGAATGAAATTCATCAATCATAATAAATAAAACTCTGTAAAACAAAGTCCTAATGTATACATTGTGATTATCCTGAGATAAATTAAATCAATTAGGTTAGAAAAGTATTCGAGTCCCTGAATCTGGGGCGTGCCGTGCAGACAGTCCAGGATTCTGGGATTCCAGTCTAGTTTGTCATATTGCTGAAGACTGAAGAGCATATCATGTAATGGTGTGGGAGAACAATTCTATATCTGCCAATTATGTTTTAAATAAACGCTGATTGGTTGGTAGCCAGGCAGGAAGTATAGGTGGGAAAACCAGACAGGAAGTAGAGGTGGGGCAATGAGAACAGGGGAATTATGGGGAAAAGGAAGCCCATTCCTCCTCAGTCCTGCCTAGACCACCAAAGAAGCAGGATGTGACCTGTCCCACTGAAAAAGGTACTGAGCCATGTGGCTAACATAGATAAGAATAATGGGTTAATATAACTTATAAGAACTAATACTTAGCCTGACCTAATGGGCCAATCAGTTTATAATCTTCTAGAGACCTCTGTGTGATTTTCTTTGGGGCTTGCCGGCTGTGGGGTACGGGGTTGGACAGAAATCCCAACAAGCAGCCTGGCCCTCATCTGAAAATGTGATCATAGTGTTCCAAGCTTAAATCCCGAGCCTAGGAGGCTAGGGATCTGGAAGGATTTTTCTTTCTAAATTCTCCTGTATTGATTTGTTTATTTCCCTTTGTAATTTCCTCACTGTTCTATTTTCTTAATTGATGGGTAGAATCTCTGTGTAATTAAGACACCTGATTTGATGTTTTAATGTATTTGTTTGTTATCTAGTGCTCACATCAAACTAAACATATTTATCTCTCTCTGTGTGTGTGTGTGTGTGTGTGTGTGTGTGTGTGTGTGTGTGTGTGTGTGTGTGTGTCTGTGTGATAGTTCTCATATGCAGGTGAAAGGACAGTTTGTGGGAGTCTGTTGAGGTCACTCGCTTCTACTTGGGGGTCAAAAATATTAGATTTTCTTCCCATGTGCGACCTTTCTTATGAACAGAAGTATTTTGCTTATTATTTTGGGACACTGAATAAAGAATTTGATTATGATAAGATTCTCACATACTCTTCGAATAGTTCTCTGCCTGAAAAAAAAATGAACTAAAAAATAACCTGTAGTTGGACTTACAGAGGTCTTCCCAGGCTTTATCCTTCTCAGTCATATCTTTGACCAATACTATAAAAATAAACTATGTTTCCAAGCTTTGTCTCTTTAATTAGCTAGGTATTCTCATCCAAAATATAGGTCTGACAAATAAAACTGGATGTGTGGTAGAAAAACAAGTCTTTATTGCACACTTATCACTAAATCTCTAAAACCTCTTTGTAACTTATTTTTAATCCATTAGAAAATTCCACATGGCAAGAAACATCCATAACAATAAGAGGAGATAAATTTTTATTTCCTGGTTATGACACACAAAGGCTACAACCATTCTTAGGTATTCAATAGGATGTAAGGATTCTTAAGTATTTTGGAGGACCTGTTGCTGAGTTAAATAAAGAGAATTGAAAAGCACAAAATAAAGCATGTCTCACAATTCTAAAATCTAACATTTAAGTGACTATTTATAGCATAAGCTAGTTTTAGATATTGTTTCATAACTTTTCACATATTTATATAATGAAATAGAAACAAAACTTGATGCACAGAGTAAATTGCAAAACTCTACTGTAAGTTCCTGTGGTCATTATCTTTAGTTGATGGTTCTTGTCCAGGTTTATCCTCCATGGTTATATCTAAGAATATGAGTACCAACCAGTTGTAATATATGTAACCATTAAAATTTTAAATTTTAAAAGCATTCTCACATGTCCCATTATAGCCTTCAACTCACTTTGAAGCTGGGGATGAACTGGAGCATCTAATCCTTTGGACACTGTTTATATATTGTCAATGTGAACTACTACAGTATTTTAATTAGCTCTTGGGAAATCAAAGCCAGAACTTCATGCATGCTGGACAAGCACTCACTTATTATTGCTTCTTACACGCACTACTCTGTAACATAATCCATTTAATGGACAGATAAAATCAACTCTTGAATTTAAATGGTTAGAATGATTTGAAAACCTGGTAAGACATCACAAAAGCTGACTTAATCATTGTTACTGTCATCACCATCACATTCAGTGCCAGGGGACTGAGATGGACCTGGATTATGGTTTAATTAGCTGCTAGAAATGAAGGAACCTCTACTTTGTACCAATGAAAAGAGAAATTTTCTGCATGTATATAAAACCATCTAGTTTAGATATGCTTTAATAGTTTAATATAACAAAGTCTTCAGAAAAATTCTCTGAGAGGGAGGAAAATGCCAAGAAGTAATGCTCAAATTTTAATAGTAAACAAAAAAAAACAAAAATTAAGACTGAAAGAGATTAAAAGATTTAGCCAATAATGTTATGAGCCATTGTGTCAAATCACAATAGAAAGAAATGGCTTGTCAGTAGATATAACTTTTGCGGGGAAGCTTACTGGTGAGTTGATTCTAATCTCCTAAAATTTAGGTATTGATGAGAAATAAGCAGAAAAGTGGTTTTATTTTTTTCTTTTTCTTTTAAATTGATCTTATTGAGCTATGCATTTTTTTTCTCTGTTCCCCTCCCTTTCTCTCCCCTCTTCTTCAACCCACTGCCAAGGTCCCCATGCTCCCAATTTACTCAGAGATCTTGTTTTTTTCTACTTCCCATGTAGATTAGATCCACGTATGTCTCTCTTAGGGTCCTCACTGTTGTCTAGGTTCTCTGGGATTGTGATTTGTTGGCTGGTTTTCTTTGCTTTATGTCTAAAAACCACTTATGAGTGAGCACATATGATATTTGTCTCAGAGAAGAGGCTTGAAAACATGAATAGAAAAATGATCAGGTTGTAGTTGTTATGAGTCTGTGAGGACAGCAGATAGTTTTTTCCCTTCTTCCTATACAAGTTCTGACCAATGCTCCATGTCAGCATATCTGGCTAGTTTCCAACAGCTCAAAAGTGGATTTCTATCCCCCTGAAATCTTCTCTAGTGTTGTTCTTAGGAGGATTTCCTCCAGCTCTCCTTTCAACTGGATGTTATGTCCTTAAGCTGGATGCCTGGTTGAAATGCAGCCCTTC
Source organism: Ondatra zibethicus (assembly GCA_004026605.1). Taxonomy (NCBI): domain Eukaryota; kingdom Metazoa; phylum Chordata; class Mammalia; order Rodentia; family Cricetidae; genus Ondatra; species Ondatra zibethicus. Next base: position 3,608 of record PVIU01021582.1, read on the forward strand.
TGAAAGGTTTTCTGTAATTTACCTTACCATAAACTGACCTGCACTTTCCATTTGTTAGCTACACACTAAATTCTAAAAAAAGAGGCCTGGGGAAGTAGTAATTATAATCAAGAGCATTTTCACATGTATACATATGGCTCTATGTGTGATTATAAATTTTTGAAAAAAAAAATTATAGCATTAAGCACTCTGAATAAAGTTAATCTTTGACAAGCCTTGGCATATTTCAATATTTTTATGCCAAAACATGACTGAGATGAAGAAAGTAAAACTTAACAGTAACTTGTATTTATAGAGTATTCACTGTGGTTTTTTAATTTGTTTTTAATTATCATAAAAGTAGTAGGTTTCATTATGGAATTTTTATCCATATTTTGTTTTGTTGATAATTTTGTCTGACTCTCTTCTTCCACGCCATGCCCTGAGTGTACCATTTGCTACCAGTAATTCCCACCCTTTTCATTTTATTGTCCAATGTTCTGTTACCTCTTCCTCCTTCCTTAAACCTTTTCCTTCTTTCATATTCCCCTGTCAAGTTTCATCCACACCCACGTATATACACACATAATAAAACCTTATGCAATTTATATATGAAAAAGAACATGTGGTGTTTGTCCTTCTGAGTCTCAGTAAACTGGATATAATTTGTAGTTCTACCAACATTCCTGCAACTTTTATTGTTTCACTTTTCTTTACAGTCACATAAAATCCCACTGTAGACATATACCACTATTCATTATCCATTCGTCTTTGATGGATGTTCTTATGCCATTTTTAGATAGCAATGGCGATTTTACAAGTAACTAAAAATATTCTACATGTGCTTTACCCCTCTTCACTACTAAAGCTGTTGTTATTTGCCCCCAGTGGCTTTGTAGTGATTCTACCTTTTTAAATTCTTTTTTCAATTGTAATTTTTTTAACCTAGAGTTATTCAGTTTAAGGTCATCCCAGAACTCTTCAAGAATATCTTTTCTCCCTGGCAGCAAAGTAATTTTTCTTAAATAGAAATGTAGAAGGAAGAAAAAAGGGCAAGTTTGAATGCAAGAACTTGAAACATTCTTATTTGATCTGAATGGTTTGAATCAATCCATTTGACAAACTTTCAATCAATATTTTAACCTGATATTTTAACACAAACAATTGGAAATTAGGTAATGAAAATTCTTTTGCTGATGTCTGATGTAATTCAGTATAATGCCAGAACAGACAAAGATAGGACTCTTAAATGGCATGAATTTACATCCTCATCATCAGCATTTTATCAAATTGCCCAATGTAAACTAGGCCATATCTCTTTCCAGTTTCAAATATTATTTGTTAACTTGCTTTGAGTAATGAAGCAATTTGAGACCTACCAAAATTTGAGCCTATTTTAAAAACATCTATGAAACCAACTCTGGGAAAACTTAATATTAGCTTATATTATTTTCACTTAACAACACAACAAATGATTTTTTAATTTTAATATAAAAATGCAAACACCAGTTTTAATTACTGAAAGTCCTTCAGTAACAGCTCAAAAAGTTGAATATGCCTAAAAGAAATCAAGTTGTATGCTATTTTGGGAAACAGAGTATGAGAGATGTGTATGTTGGAGGAAAAGGCTTATAAAATAAAAATAGCATCACTTTAAGGAGAGAGGCATGTCTAGAAATTCCTTTTCAGCATTCCTCCCCAGACCTTGTCTCTTACAGAATTTGTAGCCCATCTTCTATGATGATTCCTGAACTTGTAAGGAGATGGTGTTATGAAGCACATCATCTAGGGCTGGGCAAACGTGGTTTCTGGACATGGCAGGACTGTTGGACACATTATCTCACAGTAGCTGTGGTTCCTGTGGAACACCAGCACAAAATCAAGAGAGTAGCAATTCCACCACGGATGGAACAGGGCCCCATGAAGCTAGCTAAGACCTATTGGCAATTGATGACTACTGGAGGATAAAAAAAAAGAGTCTTTTTTTTTATCAAAAATGAGGCCCCTTAGTAACAAAAATGGGGCCCCACAGCAATGAACATACTGGTAGTACTAGCTAGACTTGGTATGTTTAAAACAGTAACAACAATAAGGAGGGTGTGAAGTTGGGAGAAAAATCTGAGAGAAAGTCTGGGGGAATTGACAAAAGCAATGAAGGATTGCTAGAATGAAAACGTATTGTACAAATGTATGAATCTCTCAAAGAAAAAAATAAACATTTTAAAAGATGGGCAACAGAAACATAACAATTTTTCTCTAGAAAATTAATCATGTGGTGATTCATGGGCAGGTTCCACAGATAAGTGAACAAGGATATTCATCACAATGTCCTTTAGAAAATTAAACTCTGCAAGCTGGACTGTGCCTGTAGTCCCTGCACTCAGAAGGATAAGGCAGAAAGATTCTAGAAAGTTTAGGGAAAGTTGAAGTTACACAGTGAATTTTTGAGAAGCTTGGGTTGCAGGGTGAGATTTTATCTCAGAACACTGAAATTTCAACACAGCAAACAAATGAGTAAAATCAAATGAAAAGACAATTAAATAAAAAGACAAAATATGAATATATATCTTAAAAAGAGTATATATTCTTGAGTATGGCATTGCTCACTTTTTGTAAGAGGACTGCTTGTTTCATTCTTTGCTCCTCAGCCCAGAAATAACCACACAGAAACTGTATTAATTAAATCACTCCTTGGCCCGTTAGCTCTAGCTTCTTATTGGCTAACTCTTACATACTAATTTAATCCATCTCCATTAATCTGTGTATTGCCATGTGGCTGTGGCTCACTGGGTAAAGTTCCATCCAACATCTGTCTCTAGCAGGGGCTTCTCTCTGACTCTACCGCCGTTCTCCCAGCATTCAGTTTAGTTTTCCTCACCTAGCTCTGATCTACCCTATCAGGCCAAGCCAGTTTCTTTATTAAGCAATGGTATTCACAGCATACAGAGGATAATTCCACATCACTTGTTTTAAGTTCCCAAATTGTGATCACACAAGAAAGGAATGAGTGCTAAACGTAGGCTATGATTTGACCCCAAGGATGAAGGTAGCCTACTATTGTTATTTGATTAAAAGGACATAGGATTATATGGAGCATAAATAATAAATCCCCAGAGATGGATATTGGGATTCAAGCTGAAAATCTAAAAAACAAGGCAGTCAAGTCACTAGAGAAGTCTTACCTCTGCCAAGGTTGGATGACTGCAGACTGAGACCTGATTCTCTGTCTCCGTGCATCTTATGTTCCCCTTTAGTGCCCCTCCCATGCACTAATTCCTTCTTTCTTTCTCTTTCTCAATACTATAATATCTTTTTCTTTGAGACATATATCCTGCTCAGTGTGTACACTGTTACTTTCATGTGTATAATCTTTGGGTAGACCACTTGGTATTAGATAACCAACTAGTGGTTAGTGTATCCCTGGGGAAGAAATTCTCAGCACTCCTGAGTCACCTTTAGCTCTTTGTGTAAGGGTAGGTCCTAAGAGATTTCCCCTTCCAAGTTAGAATGTTCATTGCTGGTAGACCTTATCAGTTGTTATTTAGGCAGTCACATAGTTGAGGTATTATGGGTAAAATGTCCATTATTTCTACGAGACACAATCTTACAGGACTTCCTGGTCCTCTGGTTCTTCCAGTCTGTCTGCCCCCATCTTCCACATTGAATTGAGGACAAACAATTACAGAAAGTTAGAATCTATGATCATGGCAGCAGGTAGTCATGTCACTAGAGGAACATCTGAGGGTTGACATCCTTATCCATAGGTAGGAGGCAGAGAGAGCTAACTGGAAATGGTGTGGCATTTTGAAAACTCAAAAACAACCTAAGTGACATACCTCCTCCAGCAAGGACACACATATTAATCCTTCTAATCTTTCCCAAAGAATTCTACCAACTGGAGGTCAAGCACTCAAATATATGAGCCTTTGAGAACCCCTTGCATTCATACTACCACACATGGACAATGGAGAAATAGAATGTTACCTGCTAAAAAAATTCTTAATAAAAGAGTGAAAGAGATCTTTAATAAATTGGATTTAATGAGTATAGACGGGATTTGAGGGGGACAAGAAAGGAAGTAGAGGCTCAGTTAGCTGAACATTAAAAAAAATGCACCCAAGTAAGTGATTTGAAAACTCCATAGGACATGAGAAGCTGAAAACAGATTAGTGTAAGATGCAGGTTCCCAAAGCATATTTTGTTTCTGAGTCATTCTAGAAGACTCTTCCAACAGAGGATTTTAAACAGACACGCCCTTTCCATGCATTCACCAAATCTTAAATAAACTTCTAAGAAGACTCTGTTCTTTCCTTACTGTTTCTGGAGTAGAACTTTCTGTCCTAATCTTGGATGAAAGAAACCTGTTACCCTCTTTGTGAACAGTAAATACAACTGACAGCCTTCTTGACCCAGGTCTTATATCCTGTGACAATGCTGTCCTGACTGTCCAGAAACACACTGGCTCTATTTCCAAGGATGGAAGGAGAGTAGAATGAAGACATCTTCAGGAAGCCTGTTTTAATGGTTTCAAGAGAATGAAATATCCGTAAGACCTTAAGAGTTAGAAAATGATCTCATTGCTGTTTAAGGTTTGGAAAGTTATTAATCTTTGAAAATCTAATGAAAGCAATGCAGTATTTCCCTGAAAAAAACAATGAACATTAATTCATAGGGAACACTTTCTGCATCTAACTACCAAAATTCAGGGAACACCGCTTCTTCAGACACAAATGCTGAATGTGACAAGGATACACAGTGTCTAGCACCTTACTTCTAAGTGTGTTGCTCAAGGCACATATAAATTGATTTGTAAGAAAGTGGCCCCCACTAAGTATTTCTTCATCCATGTACAGTGTGGTGGTAGGATTGTTGACCCATAAATCATGATAGAACAAAATCAAAAGTCTTTTCTGCAGAGAACACTAGTAAAAAGAAGGGAGAACAGCTTATTCTGGAGACTTAATGTGCCAAATATGCCTTTTGAGACTCCATTGACATGACATCAAACCTAAGCTTGTTAATAAGATCTTTTCACAATTTCTTAAATTTGGCTTTGTCATTTATAAAAGACAAATAATATTTTCCTGGAAGAGGTCTCCTAATACTGGTATTAAACACAGGTATAATGATAAATGGGCATAAATATGAGCTTTACTTTGTTCAGTTACAAATGGTGCCCAAAAATTTGAGAAAATCTCCACATAAAGCCTGAGAAAACTTTTTTTTAAAAAAAGGGATTTTTAGACAGACAAGAACATAGTCAAGCACAGCTTCTTCGTAACCATATTTGATGTGGGAGTTCTCTCTGTGTGCTGTAATTACCATAATGAATAAAGAAACTGCTTAGGCCTGTTCATAGGGCAGAACTTAGGTAGGTGGGGAAGACAGACTGAATTCTGGGAGGAAGAAAGCAGGAGAGACACCATAGATCCAGGGCCTGAGGCAGATATGCTGAATTTTTGCTGGTAAGCCACTGCCATGTAGCAATATACAGATTAATAGAAATGTGTTAAATTAATATCTAAGAGTTAGCCAATAAGAAGCTAGATTGTTTAGTTATTTTTTTAAAAAGTGAGTTAGAGCTATATACATTTAAAGGGGGATATGATATGGATATGCTATAGAGATTTGCATTGGTAAGGATCTTGGTTTATTGGTATGAATTTAAGGTTAATTTTGTTATATGTGTATTTCTGCTCTTGATTAAGGTATTGTGTTTGTATAGTTCATTTAAAAATGTAATACATAATTTAAAAATATAGGTTAATAGGTAATCATCTATAATAGTCAAGCTTGTAGTAATATTGGTTAGATTTTCTAGATGTATAGAGATATATTTCAGTTAGATAGATATTCTTCAAATCTTTCAGAGACCTTTAGAATATGGCGTTTAAAATGTTTAGGAACTTAAGGCTTTTCATAACAATGAGACACAACTGCTACTGGAAGCACAAGCTACTTCAAGAAGAAGATGGGCATTGTAGAGGCTTTTTATGGAGTTCGTTAGTCATTTGAGCAAGAAACTGTTCTTGCCTGAACTAATAAACTGGATGTGAAGAACCCGCAGAAAAATGTCTGCTGAACTTGCCTAAAGGTGAGACAATCCTTTGGGGTTCCTGCTTCATGAAAGAGTCTGTGAGACATTCTTCAGGATACAGAAGAAAGTGACTGGCAAACTGCCAATATAGGCAGACCATTCTATGAAATTTCCTGCTTCATGAAAAAGTCTGCTGGATACTATGGGCCTGTAGGCTGAGTATGTATGCACCAATGGCACAGAACTTTGGGGGACTGTCCAGGTAACAAGATGTCTCTGTCAATTCTAGAGTTTCAGAAGTTACTTAGGTAATATTATATCCTTTTGGAGTCTTTGATGGAGTTGAAGAATTTATAATTATAGTTGTCCTTAGTTATGATAAAAGACAAAGTAGATATAAATATTGTAGCTGTAATTCTTGTGTGATAACTGCTTTTGTTATATGTAATTTTACTATGTTAAAGTTAAAACCTTCCTTTTTATTTAAACAGAAAAGGGAAGGTGATGTGGGAGTCCCCTCTGTGTGCTGTAATTACCATGAATGAATAAAGAAACTGCCTTGGTCTGTTGATAGGGCAGAACTTAGGTGGGGAAGATGGGCTGACTTCTGGGAGGAAGAAAGGAGACATGGAGAGATGCCATGGATCTGTGGCCAGAGGCAGACATGCTGAATCTTTGCCAGTAAGCCACTGCCATGTAGTGATGTACAGAGTAATAGAAATTGGTTAAATTAATATGTAAAAGTTAGCCAAATAAGAAGCTAGAGCTAATGGGCCAGGCAGTGATTTTAATGATGCAGTTTCTGTGTGATTATTTTGGTTCTGGGCAGACAGGATGAACAAGCGGGCCCTCCTTCTCCTACACATATTTACTCTAGTAGACTCTCTTTGTTGGTGGCAAGCAGAGGCACTGTCTCCTTTAAGAGAGGCTTCCTGCCTTAGCATTATCAGTAAAAACTACATGGAGGCTATTTAAAGAGGTCATGCCACCACACACTTAAATTGGCATGCTTCTTGGCGGGAACATGGAACTAAATGCTCCACAGGGTTGTGGCAATAAACATGGATCCTGCCAGTACCTCTGCCATGACTCTGCTAGACCCCCAGGAAGCTAAGAAAAGAGTCAGGCCTTGTTGCAAGAGGCGTGGGGGCCTGCTTTTGGTCCCAGTGGCCGCCAGGAGCCTGGCTAGCTTATACCTGAAATAATTACACAAAAACTATATTCATTTAAATACTGCCTGACCCATTAGCTCTAGCCTCTTATTGGCTACCTCTCACATATTTGTTTAACCCATTTCTAATAATCTGGGAGTCACCACGAGTCGTGGCTTACCAGGAAAGATTCAGGGTGTCTGATCTGGCAGGCTTCATGGCGGCGGCTCTCTCTAATTCTGTCCCCTTCCCAGTATTCTGTTCTCTTTTTCCTGTCTTTCTAAGTCCTGCCCTATCAAAAGGCCAAGGCAGTTTCTTTATTAACCAATAAAAGCAACCCAAATACAGAAGGACCCTCCTACATCATTTCCCCTTTTTCTATTTAAACAAAAAAGAAAGGCTTTCATTTTAACATAGCAAAATTACATATAACAAAACAGTTATCAATCAAAAATTACAGTTATCACATTTAGATCTATTTTATCTTTTATCATGACAAAGGAAAACTATAACTATCCATTCTTCAACTATATCAAAGACTCCAGAAGGATAAAATATTACCTAAGTAAATAAGAAATAAGCAACTTCCAAACTCTAGAAATGACAGAGACATTTGGCTGCCTGTACAGTCACCCAAAGTTCCTTTGTACCATTGGGGCATCCATCTTCAGCCTACAGGCCCATAGTATCCAGCAGACTTTTCCATGAAGCAGGAAAATTCAAAGACAGTTCAGTCACTTTCTTCTGTATCCTGCAGAATGTCTCATAGACTCTTTTATGAAGCAGGAACCTGAAGGATCATCTCACCTTTAGGCAAGTTCAGCAGTCCTCTCTCTGCGGGTTCTTTATGTCCAGTTAAGCAGTCCAGGCAAGAGCAGTTTCTTGCCCAAATGGCTAACAAACTCCATAAGGAGCCTCTTCAATGCCCATCTTCCTCTTAAAGTGGCTGGTGCTGCCAGGAGCAGATGTGTCTCATTGTCATGAAAAGTCCTAAGTTATTAAAATATTTAAATGCCATGTTCTGTAGTCTTTGAAAGATATGAAGAATGCCTATCTGAAATATATCTATGCACATCTAGAAAATCTAACGTGACTACAAACTTGACTCTATCAATGACTATCCATTAACAACCTATATTTCCTAATTATACATTACATTTTTAAATGAATTACAACACCATCACAATACCTTAATCAAGATCATAAATACATATATATAACAAAATTGACCTTAAATTTATATCAATAAAGCAAAATTTATACCGATGTAAATTATCCATATCTATATCATCTCCCCCTTTAAATTTAAATTTAAAGAACATTTACAAACAATATTTGTGAATATGGGTGTAGTTACTCCTTCCAAACTTCTTCCTGCTGTATGGGGGTGCTGTTAATCAGGTCTGTCATGGTGTATCCTGTTCATCTCAGTGACCAGTTGAGTGAAGTAATTTTCTGAAGGTGTTCACAGTGACCTTCATGAGGGTGTGGTCTATTAAACCACACTGGTGTAGAAGGAATCCACAGGGTCTCATCCTCTGTGAAAACAAAAGAAGAACCTCCTTTCCATAGCACCATATCCTTAGACACAAATTTTGAAGCCATTATGCCTTTATGATAATATCCATGCTGGTTTAGCTTAGCAGCCCAGACAATGAAACGTCTCTCTGTACTTAGCTCCTTTAGAGTCAAAAAAATTCAAAGAAAACACAATAAAATACATAATCCAGACATTCTGTGAATTTTCCATTTCTAAGTGGCTTATTTTTCTTTTTTTTTTTAAATCTATGACTATCTGTACTCTGTCTCCTTAAAGACTTTACCCTTTTTTTTAAGTATCTCTCTATACTCTTTTTGTTTTCTCTCCCAAGCCTACGTATAGCCATCCAACACTGTGACCCATTTAGAGGTCTTTTATGTCTGAATCTGTCCTATTGTGAATCTGTAATTCTTTACTATCCAGGAGCACTTCTTAAAAGGTTAAGCAGTTCTTAAAAACTTAAGTTGCACTTTGTAGGGGTTATAAGGTACTGCCTGTTTCCTGCCCAGTCTAAACCTTAACTGTGCTTTTATTATGATAATTATGATCCTGCCTGAGATTAGCACAGTTCAGCATGGTGGAGCCAGAGCCACTCCTGCCTCAGAGCCATTTGGTGCCCCTGAGCAGAGCACAGTTCTAAGCACACAGCAGTCCACATTGCCATCAAGCAAGCCATAGCACTTTAGTCAGAAATCCCATGCAAATAATCTGTCTCCAGTGGGAGCCAGAGATGGTGCCGGCAGCATAGCCCAGAAAGTCGGCATTTTAAAACTGATGCAGCTTTTTTACTGTTGCGGCTGCTGGGTGAGGAAATTTCCACTGCGGCACCCTGCTAGTAAACAGCAAAAACTCTGTTAAACTCTGTATTCTTTTTGAAGCCCTCTCAGATTTTATGTGGAGTCAGAAAACCACGTTGGGCATCAATCTGTAGTAATGAGGGGCTCAGGCTACATTCCCAGCGCCTGGTTCCTGGCGCTGGGCCCCTTGTGCCACCCGGCTCCAGGTGTGTACCCAAAATAATTACACAGAAAGTGTATTCATTGAAATACTGCCTGACCCATTAGCTCTAGCCTCTTATTGGCTACCTCTCACATATTTGTTTAACCCATTTCTAATAATCTGGGAGTCACCACGAGTCGTGGCTTACCAGGAAAGATTCAGTGTGTCTGATCTGGCAGGCTTCATGGAGGCAGCTCTCTCTAACTCTGTCCCCTTCCCAGTATTCTATTCTCTTTTCCCTGTCTATCTAAGTCCTGCCCTATCAAAAGGCCAAGGCAGTTTCTTTATTAACCAATAAAAGCAACCCAAATACAGAAGGACCCTCCTACATCAAGGCCTAGCCACCAAAGCTGCAGCTTTAATTGTAGCCATATTGCTTAGCAAATTAAAGACTCATGTCCTCAGAAAAAAAGATAGAGTTATATAGTAAAGACAGATTCAGACAAAAAAAAAAAAACCCTCTAAATGGTATGCAGTAAGTATGTAGTAAAAAACTGCTCATTCATTTTCTGTCTGCCGAAACTCAAAATAATCACACAAAACACTGCTTGTCCTCTTAGCTTAGGCTTCTTATTAACTAACTCTTAAATCTTAAATTAACCCATTTTTATTATTTTATATATCACCACAAGACTGTGGCTTACTGGGTAAAGCTCTGGCATCAATCTCCTTAAGCAGCAACATGGCATCTCTTTGACCCTGCCTATTCTCTATCTATGTTTGGATTTCCTGCCCTGCCATAGGTGCAAAGCAGCTTCTTTATTAACAAACGGTAATAAAATATATTCATAGCATGCAGAGGGGAATCCCACATCACCTCCCTTTCCTGTCTAAATGAAAAGGAAGGTTTTAACTTTAACAGAGTATAATTGCATATAGCAAAACAGGCATCAAGCAAGAATTATTTTAAATGAGCTGCATAAACACAATACCTTAAACAAAAGCAGAAACATGTATAACAAAATTGACCTTAAATTTGTATCAATAGACCAGGATCCATACCAAATGCAAAGTATTCATTTCTATATTGCCCCAATGTTGCAAATGAGACTTAGGATGATTGCCCAGGTAGCTGGTTGTCTCTGTCATCTATTTCACCTTTTGGAAGTTGCTTGATTGTGCTTCCTGTTTACTCAAGTAATATTATTTTCCTTCTCAGGTCTTTGATGGAGTTAAAGACTAGATAATTGTAGTTACTTTCCTTTCATGACTTAGTCAAACCATTTATAATGTAAGACTTAGACTCCTTAGAATAAAATAACTATTGAAACATTTAGCATATGTTTCTTGTTTGATGTTGTTTATGCTGGTTATAATTCTAATTTTTGCACTTGATAATTGTTTTTATTGTATAGAGTTTTGTATTGAATTTGGAACTCTCTTAGTTAGACAAAAGGGGAGGTGCTCTGGGAACTCCTTCGGCCAATAGCTTTTAAGATACTGGTTCACTTTGGGCCTGGTAAAATGTACTATATATACAGATGTAAAAGTGTGTTTGGCTGTTTGGCTGCTGGATTTGGTTCCAGTTTCTTGCTCATGCAGAGGACTGCTGATCTGTGAGGCTACCCCTAAATAGCAAAACCTTTATGATACTCCATTCTGGAGTAGTGTGGGACTATTTATTATATTCAGCAACAACAGTGTCTTTAAAAATATATGTAGACTTGGGAGAAAAAAAAGAATAGAGAAAGTCTTAAAAAAAGGAAATAGAGTAATCAGGTGTGGTGGCATATGCCTTTAATACCAAATTTGAGAGGCAGAGGCAAGTAGATCTCTTTTTGTTCAAGGCCAGCCTGGTGTATAGAGTGAGTTCCAGGACAGGCAAAGAAGCACAAGGAATCCCTGTCTCAAAAAAAATTTAAAAATTAAAATAACAGAAATAGAGTTTTAAAATAAACACATACAGATGGAAAATACATAGAGAACCTGGATACTATGTTATTGTGACGTTTTTTAATTACTTGACTCCTGAGGAAGGAACAGCTGTTAAAAGACATTTGGTTATAAACACTGCTGGATTAATCCAACCTATATGTTTTGAAAATATCTTGTCTTCAAAATTTAAGTTAAAAGATATGTTACTTTAGAAAATAGGTTTTGCTTTTGTTTGCACAGGAAATGAGAGACTGTGGATTCATTCTGGTTTAAGAAAAATAAAGTTTGGCCAAAGAAGACCTCCTGAAAAATTTCTGATAGGAATGTATGACCCAGATGATCCAACATTTCAGAGCACCTCTGCTGAAGTTTACCCTGCATTCTACATCTAGAACAGTTTTAAGACTGCTGGCTGAGATGATCCAGTCTCACAGAATATTGCAGTCAGGATACCCAAATCTCTATATTTGTTAATGAAGAGTAGCCCTGTCTGGTTGAATGATGGCTACTGACAATAGGGTCTTTCTTTAAAAGACTGGCAGAAGAATGTGGGCTCACAGTGTATCTCATCAGGCTCAGTATATCTTAGGAGCATTTGAGGTTTCTCATGGAACACTGATGATCTGAAATTAAAAAAAATCCAGCTGTTTCAAACTTCTAAATATGTATTAGAATCACCTGGGAAGCTTTGAAGCCCCCCCAAATGCCCAAATGCCCTTTGATCTAGTATGAATCTGTGAAGATGAGATCCATATATTTATAGTTTCAGTTACTACCAAGGGGATTCTAATGCATCAAATAGAAGTGGATCTAGTGCTTCGTTTCAACTCTTTCTCCTTTGGCAAATGAGGAAACTGAAGAGAAAAATAGAGGCTGGGGATGCAGAGGTAAAGGAAACCACATCAAGTCTCTTCTCTTAGCTATTGGATTCCTAGCATAGGATTTTTATTTTATAACATAACTGTGATTCCTAAGGTGTCACACCATTTACATCTGAATCATTAGGGAGTTATTGCTTATTTGTTTCTTTATTTAGTTTGAGCAAGGGTCTCACTGCATAGCCTTGGCTGACATGGAACTCTCTATGTAGAGCTGGTAGGACTCAGACTCACAGAGAACTACTTGCCTCTGCCTCTCTATACATACATACATAATACACATATACACACACACATGTATATATATACATACATATATATATATACATGTGTGTGTGTATATATATATAAAACAATTAGTTAAAAAAGAGGGCATGAATTTGAAGGAAAGCAGGGAAGAGTGTATGGTATATGGGAGGGCTGAAAAGGAAAAGGGGAGGGAGAAAAGATTAAATTAAATTATAATTTCAAAAATTAAAAGAAAATAAAATAATTCACTACTGTTTGTAGATACAGTCTAATCTTTCCACAGACATAAATGACCACACAGTAGAAGGAAGACCCAGCAAGATCAGAGATTTGAGGCCTGATTCTCGATTTTCTACACAGTAACCCTGTATTCTTGCTATTATAAACTAATCAGAGTGGCTGAAAAAATGTTGATTTAAAACGTTAAAGAGGGAGTCATCATCACTGGCAACGTTTAGGAGATGCTCTCTTTGCTTTTGCAACATAAACATATTTGCTTTCATTTCCTCAACTGTTAACACGACCTTTGAGCATGAGCCTCACAAAAATATTGACTGTCAGATGTGTTTAGTGCATTGTCTGTCATAGAGCAGGTGACCCACAAAATACATGCCTAACCACCATTCACAACAAAGGAAGTCATGTCTTGAAACCATGGAATTGCCCTTACTATAGGAGCTTCTAGCCTGTGATACCCACCTCACAGCCATCTTTGTATTATAAAACTGTAGCAATCTGAGAATTTAACTACAGGAACTATAATTAAATTACCAATCGGGTAAGAATCTATGGCCATTGCACATAAAACACCAGGATTATTTATAATTTCTCTTCTCAGAGAATGGTTCACAACCCACTGATATCCAAAACACCAAGAAAATGTTAGAAATCCCCATTTACTGAACAGAATCTGCATTTTAATAAAATAAGCAGTAGGGTTCTATACATATTAAACTTTTATAAAGCCTCATTACCATCTTGATATAACAAAGTTGCTTAAGAGAGTACTGCTAATGAAAATGAAGCAGGAAATCTTATCCATTGACCAGCTAGTCACTCAATTCTATCTCTAAATTAGGAGTAATGATCCTAGTGTTCTTGGGCACCAGGGAGGAATTTAGGTAGAGGAAAACCCTGACCCTGAAGACTTTCCCTAAAGATCAGTTTCCACACATAAATGCATAAAAGATCCCAAGGATACTCTTTCATGATGAAATGGTACTGAAAAGCCAAAGGTAAAACAAATATTAGTATTTGTTTTAGGACAGCTGTGCCTAACATGGAGCAAGATCAAGCTATGCCCCTGACACCTCTACTCAGGCATTATTAACTACCTTCATGGTCCCTGTTTGAAAAACCACTGTTCTAGAAGCTCTGCTTTTGTGGATCAGTGAAGCATAATGTGTGAGGGTCAGGGAAAGTAACACTCTTGTACTCAGCTGGGTCAAGTGCATATATGAGTCATATACAGGGTGCCCTATGTGATGGCACTCTAAATGAGGAGTGAGCAAATCAGTGTTTACAATGTTAGCTTCTACATAACCAGGCTCTAACACATCTGTAGGAGACTCACAAGCTCAACTAAAGAATTAAGGCATTCATACCCAACAGAGATATAGTTCCTCTACACAAAGCAGTCAATTGAGTAGGTTCCTAATAAGACATTTCTTAAAAACTATTGCACACATCCTCTATACCATACTGGGAGGCTACAGAGTATATGAAAGACGTGGATGCCATGGTTTCTGGTGCAGCTATTTGAATTAAAACAGTAGTGTTTACAGTGGTGACTGTTGTGCTTTCCCCAAAAAAGCACACTGAAAAAAGTCGATGGGAAAAATGTTGCAAAGCGTCAAGGGTTTCATAAACACAGGTGAAAGCAAGGACAAAGGTCTGATTTTCCATTCAGTTTCTTATTAAATGGAACTTCGGAGGCTGGTGCTGCAGTTCACAGCAAAGTTCCTTGGAAGATGAAATACATGCAAATGTTTGGAAATTTGAATGTTTGACCCAAGTGACCTCTGTAACCTGCAGTAAGCAGCTGTGCATTCCAGCTTATTAAATGCATGTGTGTACAACAGGATAAATATGCCTGGTGCAGGGTGTAATAATTTTAATAGATAATACTAATTTATTTATTTTATAACCAGTTTTGATTGATAAGCAGGAGCTGATCTGCTATAGTCACTGGAACCCTAAGGATAGTTTGCTTTTAAGTTTCTCCTTTCTGCCAGAAACCTTTGCATTTAATATGTCACTTTCATTTACTGATGACTCTCCTACAGCGAGAACATTTTGTGGCACATAAAAACAGATGACACAGATGCATGAACTAAATGTAAATAATTGTCAACCTCCTCAGGGCCCTATGGTAGCTATCATTACTTTCATTATATGGAGCATAAGCAGATACTTGGATCAAATAGATACCACATGTCAGAGTCAACATAAGGCAAGGATTCTTCCCAAGCAGAATCAGATATTAGTCATTAGGAGGAGTAGGGTTTTAAGCACTTATTTTCTGCCAAATACTTCACTAATGGGATTATACACCTTACTGCCTTTCATCCTCCTTCCAACTTCCTAAAATGTAGGTATGTGCAGTCTCATTTGAGAAAAAGGAACATAAAGTTCGCAAATGTGTTCAGCCTGTTTTGTGTCACTGTTGCAGAATTCTTGAAAGTGGGCAAATTACAGGAAGTATAGAGATTTACTTCCTTCAATTTTGAAACTGAAAAGTTCACTGCTGAGCTCTCTGTATTGGGCAGCAAGTCTCTTCTTGCTGTGTATTTCCACATTGCAAGACAGAAGGAAAAGAGAGGACATGATAAATATTAAGCAGAATGTCAAATTCATTTTTATGTAGATCATTACAAAAACAAAACAAACAAACAAACAAATAAAAAACCTTGCTACTCCCTTAAGAAGTTCCATTTCTCAGTATTGTTGAATCGCAGTTAAGTTACCAACACATAAAGTATAGACAACACATTCAGTCAATGTGTTATTTAACAATTTTGAGGCAGATGTTATTAAAGATCTATTCACCCTAGGTAGGAAACTGAAGACGAACACAGAAATTATCCCATTCAAGGCTAGTTTAGTGAACAAACGAGTTTATTGGAATTGCTTCCAGGAACATAGATGACTCAAAGGCAGCTGCATCCAGCAGGTCCTATATGGGGTAGGTGCTGGGGTAGGCCAACCCAAGACCTGGCTGCGGTCTCGGGTGGTAGCCGAGCCAGTCAGTCAGTCCAGACTGCTGGGGCCACCACCTCAGGTGAGGGGGTGGAGTCAACTCCCCTACATGCAAGCCCTCGGGGTCGGTCACCCTTGCCTCTGGTGAGTTTTGGGAGCCATCTCTCCACCCTTCAGGAGCCAGCTCTCTTGATACAGTGTCCAGCGGGAGCTAAGGCCAGCTTTCCTAGGTTCAGCAAAGGATGAGGATGTCTCAGCATGACCCTCTGATGTCATCTCACATGGCTGTTAAGGCCTTCTGAGGTGACACAGGCCACAGACATCTCTACAGACCCCCAACTGTAGCTGAAACATCGATCCAGACACGGTTCTTGGCAGCAGTTTGGACCCGAACAAGAGATATAACAAGCTTTCAGCTCAGATTACAAAACTGATAAACTCAGAGTCAGGGCCCAGGAAGCACTTTTTTTTTCTGAGACTAGTTATCAAAAGTAGTGGATAAACCGCCATTAAAAGAATTCTTTCATAACCTCAATACAATGTGAGATGTCACTTTTATCAAAATTGGGCTGATACAATTATTGCCAAGAATTAAAGTATCCAGTTCACATATTGCAATCCACCCAAAAAAGGGTGTGAAGGAAGTCATGTTGTTTTCCAAAAATAGTTGCTGGGTGATATTCTCACTTATATTCCCTCAAATATTGGTGAAAATTTGGTAAGCTTTTTTTTAGGTAGTACTGATATCTCATTTCTACATGGCATTTGACAGTTGACCAAGCATTTTTGCTGTCTTCTTGCATTTGTTCCTACACAAGCTAAGATCTACCAGGATACGCTAAATGAGGTATCAAAGAAGAACCATGATTTTTCTTAAAAATACAATGTGGCAAAAAATACATTTAAGACATATCTTATAATTGATTTGGTAAGTAACTTACAGCTCTTCCAAAGTGTGAGATATATTCAATCTGCTTCCTCCTGTTTGGGGAGGCTGTGACATCAGTCCCCACTGAAGTCTGCATTGACTTAGTCATCAGAGTGAAAAATCATAGGTCTGTTCTCATCCTTTGCTATAATTAGAATTCAGAATTTAATGTGGTAAAATAACTTGTATTCATAAATTAAGGCTGAAATTCTCTGTTTCCCAGGGTCAGTTTGAAAATAATTTTAATGGAATGTGAAATGATTCTGACATGTTAAACATCCCACCATATATAGCCAATATTCTTCACCTTCCTCCTGAAGAATATGCTCACTCTGGCTTTTGATTTCTATGATGATATCCTGAGATACTGTGGTATAACTGCTAATGCCTATCAAAGTGGACAGAAGAGGAGAAATCCATACGTGTGTGTGTGTTAAATTTTAATGGTGTGTGCTAATTATATTTAGTCATGAGTTTCATTATTAAATATATATTTTTTATAAATTCTCTTCATAATATAGATAATAGAGAGACAGACAGATAGAGTGTGTGTCTTTTTTGTTGTTTTGTTGTTTTGTTTTCTTTTGTTTTTGGAGACAGGGTTTCTCTGTAGCTTTGAAGCCTGTCCTGGAACTAGCTCTTGTAGACCAGGCAAGCCTCGAACTCACAGAGATCCACCTGCCTCTGCCTCCCAAGTGCTGAGATTAAAGGCGTACGCCACCACCGCCCATCTGTGTGTCTTATTTTGATCACATTTTTCCTCATAACCCTTTCTTGTCCCTCTTCTACTCCCAACCATTTATGTCTGTCTGTCTGTTTTTCTTTTTCTTTCTTTTCTTTCTTTCTTTCTCTATCTCTCTAGCTCTATCTATCTATCTATCTATCTATCTCTTTCTTCCTTCTTTCCTTCTTCCTTCCTTTTCTTTTCTTCCTTCCTTTCTTTCTTTCTTCTGGTTTTATTTTTGATGGCTCACTGATTTTAATTAAGGTCCCACATGAATGTGAGTGAGGGGTTTTATGAATAGGGGTATGGGCACCTTGCCACCAAAAAAGTATCTTTTCTTTCTTTGGCACCCCTTAGCCACATTTAGGTTCTCAGAGAAGTAGAGAACTTTATAATCCTCTCCCCTTCCTGTGACAGAATGCTGATGGGTCCAATGTTGTACAGGTCTTATACTCATATTTAGAGCTCCCAAGAATTCAAGAGCAAAATAGCCTTGTCAAGTCTAGAAGAACACATTACACACACTCCAATTTCTCCAGCACTTCAATCTTTCCACAGTGTTCTCTGAATCTCACAGATGTTTTATATATGTCTGGTTTAGGACTTCTCAATCAATAGTCAACTCTTCTCAGCACTTTGACCAGTTACGTACATCCCTGAAGTAAACTTTACTGATGTGGGATGTCCTTCTGTATATGTGTTGCTTTGATTGGTTGATAAGTAAAGCTGTTTGGACCAATGACTTAACAGAATAAAACCAGGCAGGAAAATAGGAGAAAGAGAGAGAGAGAGAGAGAGAGAGCCGAGTCAAAGAAATGCCATGTGTAGCTGCTGAAGGAGACAGACACCGGAACCTTACCAGTAAGCCACAACCTCATGCCAATACACAGATAAATAGAAATGGGTTAATTTAAGATGCAAGCGTTAGTTAATAAGAAGCTTAAGCTATTGGCCAAACAGTGTTGTAATTAATATAGTTTCTATATGATTATTTGAGCCAGCGAGGCTGAAAAAGCAAGCATGGTTACTGACTACACACTACCTACTGCAAAAATAAGATTCTCTATTGAAGGCTGACTTTAGTTCTGCCATATGGTAATAATCAAAAGTATTTAAAATATGGACCAACAGTCACATTGAGTCCATTTAGTAATACAACAACAATAGCTTCTCCAATAGAAAATTTGTTCTTCACTGCTAAGAGATTTTGGCCAGAATAAATTCCCTCCTGGGGAAAAGGCCTCAAATACAACAAGTAAGTGGTTTGTTAACCCATATCAGGATTTCTAGTATTTCACCAGTTGGCATGCCTTGTCTGGCCCATTTGTAGTATAACATGCAGGATCTGCAACTAAATAAGACTAGGAATGGAAGTTGTCGCTGAGCAGTCCCAGAGCACATCCCTATGGGGGCTGGCCAATAAGAGGAAGGTGCCACATGAGATCCAACTTGATTTGTCTGGGTCCCAACCCAAAACGTGTTATTTTCAACAATAGGTCCTTACTCTTCAGTTCTGATGAGCATCCTACAGCAGTTATGATAGCCTATATTGTTTTGAAGGGTACAGGAGCCTCTGTTACCTACACCATGTAGGAAGATGGCCTTCTCACCACACCACAATCTATCATTCTTATCTATATTTCCATACTGATTGGAAAGGAAGTGAAATATTGTAAATCTCAGCCGATGAGTAAAGAATGACATATGGTGAAATGTGGTTTCTAAAATAATCCTCAAAAAGTCATATTGCATGTAACTTTCGTAGTATCCCTCTAGGGTAGATGTTCCCTCTTTCTTTAGGATAATGATAAGATTATATGTCATTGAAAGAAACCAAAGTTTGGAGATGATGTTGCAGAAGCATAGACTAGATCATTAGCTTGCTTCAATAGACCCCTTTTCTAATTTATTGTTATTTTTATAGAGTGTTGCTTTGGCTCTACCCAGACTATTGAGATGGGTCACGATTCTGGGGATGGTGTTGTTTTCCTATGCTAATATTATTTTTCTCTGGGTTCTGGGCTACTAAACATGATCATCTTGTGGGTAAGGACGAAATGCAGAGAAAGATATGTTGACAGATCCATTATCTAAGTCACATAGTCTTATTCCCACCCACGAACATTCTCTGTGGCTGTGGATGTTCTCTTCTGCACACACTCAAAGCTCCCATAGAGATGTCTTTCTGCAGACCATGCTGTTAGTCACAATGATGTCTGCCAACCTAGAAAGAATGACGTATGAAAAAGACCCAGAAAATAAAAGTTCAATATCCTGGTTTACTAGCTGTTGTACATACCATATGTTCTAGAAAATTCAAAAGAAATAATAAAAAAATTGACATTTTTCTTCATTCATTTATTTCATTAGAAATTTTAAAAAAATCTTCCCCTCAGATATCATCTCTAATTAGCAATCAAATAAGGCTTAACTGTAATTTTCAGAAGGTTTAAACAAAGTCTATCAAAAGTCTTTAAATTATACTCAGGAGATACAAATAGTACTTGAAAATGTATTTCAGATACCATACGAAGTTTAAACATATGGTATGCACTTATAGTCACATGTTGTTGAACATCTAAAATTGATTTCTGAAGATAAATTAAATGATTTGATACATTAAATTCTAATCAGTTTTCACCTCCCTTTTACTTGCCAGTGTCAACATTTGTAAATTAAAGCACGTATCTTTTTTCCATGACAACTGGAAATTTGTACAATAATAGGATATCACACAAACACCTAGCAAAGCCCAAATAAAGGTAAAATGAGACAGCTGGTAGGAGCCTGTGCTTCCTCAATCTGTCATTCATGGATAGTGTGGTGGCACGTCCTAAGATACTATAGGCTTCAAAGTGATCCATTCATTTTCTGTAGTAATTACAAACAAACAACAGTATTCTCATTAGAATGCAACTTTTTAAACATATAATCCTGTAAAATGTAACCTTCAGGAGGTCCAACACTTTGAGGATTAAAAGCAGAAAGTTGAAATGTAAGTAAAAGATGACTCATATACCTTAATCAGTGTCATGGAGATATAAAATATGAAAATGTAAGACGTAACATAAACAGAACTATTTAGCAGAGGGACAAAATCCTTACTCAGTCTGATGCCTCTTGTGAAGACCCAGTAAGATGATGGATGAGACCTTTAAGCATAGTGCCTGCATAAAGATGCTCAATACATGAAAGCAAGTTAGAGGATGCTGAGATACAGGACACACAGGCAATGATAGAGTATGATCAGATACTTATATCAACCTCAAATAATCAAATATAACACTCTTCTATTTTCACAGGAAATTTTGTTTCTAAATCTTCTATTTAGAAACATTTCCAGAGTTATTTTCAAAAGATAATATATGGATTGTTCAACCATAAATAGAATAACTATATCACATCCTCTATTTTTCAAGACTTGGGGAGCTTATTGGAAGAGAAGGAGAAAGATTATAAATGCCAGAAGTTAAGGAAGGTTACTGAAAAATAGTACCTTTCAAGTATGATGGAACTGTTTCACTCAAGAACACACACAGATTGATTACAGGAACAATATTTGTACATGATATTGCCAGTCAACACTCCAGCAGGGAGAGGGAGGGAGGGAGCTGACACAGCTCCACCCATACTAATTGGTAGTTGGTGGTAACTTGGGGAGTTTGAAAGTCGTTTTCTTCAGCAGTGTAAACCATAGTATGTTGTGCATGCTTCACAGTGGATGCTATCCTAAACTCACACACATTTAGCCAACAGTAACTGGACTCAAAGAAGTGGAGGTAGAGGAGAAGGAGGAAGAAGAGAAGGAAGAAAGGGAAGAGAATGTCATGAAGTTGGCAGGCATTTATGGTGGGAAGGTCAAAAGGGATGGATATTTTGGATATGATTTAGTCGTTGGTCCTTTCACAAGCTTATTATAGCATAAAATTTAAAACATTGTATATATATTTAAAAGAATAGGTTTCTGCTGCAAGAAATGTTAAACAAAGGACTTAACTTTCTGAAATCACATGTAAACCGGGACAGCTCTCTAAGTGTCCATTACCACAATCATGTTTACGCATTTTGCATTTATTAAAAACAGCATGCATCTTATTTCAAGTTACTTATTCCCTTTCTGATAAGTGCACTGGACTTCTCCATAGGGTAATCTTTGTCCTTAGCTCCTATTTGCTTCCAGATCTCTTTCATATACAAGCAGAACATATGGACTAACTCATGTTTTATTTATGACATACCTACTTTAGGAAAGGAAAGTGATAAATAAAAAATACACAGAAATGAGGATGAGGAAATATGTTTCCGTGTAAATCATTGGAAGTAGGCTACATTCAAAATTAGAGGTAGCACATGGTATGAAAATTCACCGAATCTATGGATCAAATGAACACCAAGTTTTGAGAAATGCATGGGGTGTCTTTAGGGAAGGATTGGAAAGACATTGAGAGAGTGGTGGAATCAGCAAACATGGACACAGGTATATAGACTTTTATTTCTGTCATAGACATCTATAGCTATATTTCTATCTATGGTCTATGGAAAACTAGGAAAAACTGGATCACCTGACCTGAGATAAAGTCTGGTATTCAGAGGGAATAATATTTTCATACTGTGGTTTGTTTCTTAAATCTGTTGCTGCATCTGTCAGATGGAAGGTTATATATCACAAAAGAAAACTGAAACCTCTCGTTTACTAAGTACCGTAAAGTATGAGGAAAGGATCTAGAGAACCATAAGTCCTTTCCAAGCAGACCTGACATGAGGGACCATGACAGTGGCCGTAGAGATAAGTATCATCTTCTCCTACTCCTCAGGATGGCCACATTCTGGCAATGATAGCCTAAAGGACTCATGGTGCAGATAGCAGGTTAACAACAACAATTCGTAAGAAAATTTAAAGCAACAGAAGAAGTTAAAATGCAGAAAACTGTGAAATAGAGGACTACTATATGCAAAAGAGGAGCTACAGACGCAGTTGGTGAAGCAATGGAGATACTCAGTGTACTCTGATACATGAGGGGTACCTCCCACATAAACTACTACATCTTCTGCATAGGGTCAAAAAGCTGAGATACCATTTTTGTTGCCTCAGAAGGAGGCCTAAGTTTCACTCCTCACTTCTCTACCTTCTTCTCTACAGAGATTGTTATAAAATTGGTGCGGGAGAATTGTCTGTATTCTGTCAATCATGTTTTAAATAAACGCTGATTGGCCAGGAGCCAGGCAGGAAGTACAGGTGGGAAAACCAGACAAGAAGTAGAGGTGGTGCAATGAGAACAGGAGTATTCTGGGAAGTAGGAAGCTCTTTCTGCAGTACTGCCCAGACACGGAAGAAGGAAGATGTGACCTGCCCCACTGAAAAAGGTACCAAGCCATGTGGCTAACGTAGATAAAAATAATGGGTTAATATAAGTTATAAGAGTTAACAAGATGCCTGAGCTAATGGGCCAATCAGTTTATAACTTATCGAGACTCTCTGTGTAATTTTCCTTGAGGGGTTACCAGCTGTGGGAACTGGGCAGGACAGAAACCCCAACAAGGAGGCCCTCATGTTACATAAAATTGCTTTGCTGGTGCTTCAGATTTTTATGTTGCAGAAAATAGAAATAAAGAACAACAATCATAAGGACAGAGGAAAAAGGCACAGAAAGTGTATAGACTGTGAATGAACGGTTCTGTTCTTTATGCAAAAGATGGGTTATAATAGATGGGGTGGGGAATACTGGGGTTTTTTTCATCTTTTTCTGACTGACTTTAAGGAGTTGTGTTAGAAAAATCGATGAATGTAAGGGAACACTCTAGAGGGAAAGGAGTGGCTTTCTGCAAGTCTGGTTACCATTATATGTGGCATGACTATAGTAGTATTTGAAAAATACAAGAAAAGATGAGTTATGTTGAAAATACATATGACTGACTGTACCATGTTGATTATGGTGACCTCTGAGACTTTTCCACTAACAGGGCAGCTTCAGAAGAGCTGCTCAAACAATGGAGTGCTTGTTCTGTTTGAGATTCTGCTGTCAAGAAACAGGGGAGCTACCAAAACAGTATGTGTTCATGGGCCTATGTGACAAATTTACAGGCACATGGCAACAATAAAGAAAGCATTCTCAGAAGCCTGAGATAAGATGAGGTTTTCAAAACAAAAAATAAAAGCAAAAACAAAAATTAATAGCTAGCCCCTAGTTGGCAGGTAGAGGAAGGTTGCTGGTACAATGTGGACCACTGCAGCTAATAAGTTCACAGGCTGGGAAATTGGGAGAGTATAGATACTATTCAGTTACTAATGGGAAAATCTCTCTGTGTGCCTCCAATCACATCATAAGGAAATTTGGAGTCATTTTAATGCATCAGAAGATGTTTATCACTGCAAGTCTTTCCTGTAGTCTCAGCTTTTGACTCTCCTGCACTCTCCATCTGAAATAAGTGAGGCTCAGCAGCAAAGATTTGGATCTCCTTAGAAACATTTGACATTTGGAGATAGTTTCTGTTGTTGTAATATGGGAGAAGGAAGACACTGGTGTTTAGTTGAATAGAGGAAGGAACACGACTGAACATCCGAGAGTACACAAGTCATGTAAGATGGCTGGTCATCATCTTTCCTAACACTAGTAGTGCTAAAAGTGGTGAACATCACATTAGAGGGATTGAGTGATTTTAGTCACTCAGACTTGTCTGTGTCTGTCAAAGACCAACACTTTCCCCATTAGGGATATTTCCTCTTCTTAAAATATGCCCTCATTTCTGAGAAATCATCATTCTTCCTTCTTCACATTTAAGATCTGATGACTTATTTGAGAATTTTCTTCACTTTCAGAGGATGACTTGGATGTTGTTTCTTGGGTTCTGCACTGACTTTTGTATATATGATTTTATGTAAACTTTTATTATTATAATTTTTATAATTACTGACAGTATCTTGACATTTTTCCCTAAACTCACTATGCTGTAAGTTTTTCAAAGCTATGATATGGCATTTTCACCACTCTCTCTGCAACCCTTGACAAAGCATCACCAACAACAATTAGTTGAATGGATAAATAAGTAATCTGTGAAGTGGTTTCCTTCAGTTTTAAAATGAGGGCACAATGGTATCTAATTTTGAAGATTTCTTGTCATGACTGAATGAGAAAATTGATGGTAAATGTTCAGTATCTTTCATAACAACAATGATAGTATCATCTAGTTGACAAGTATCCCCTACAAACTAGTCACTGGACAAGAAGATTCTATCCTGTGTGTCACTTACTGTCCAGCAAGCATGGAAGTGTTCCATCCCACATCACTAGGCTAAGTTTCTAGTCCCATGAACTCCTTCTAACCATCCCTACATGATAAGATGGATTTACTGATTGAACTGGTAGGAAAACTGGGCAAGAGAAGTTAAAGGCATATGCTCAATATTTCAGTTAGTTAAAACAGATTAGAAGTTCACATCCAAATTCAGAGAGTGAAGTGGTGATAGCACCACAAAAGACCAAGATTTTGAAGAATTAGAGATTCCAGAGATATCAAATCCGTCCAACATTACCATTTATTTTTTTCCTTTTTACACCCTCTTGAGATCTTCTTCACAGTACCTGCAGTCTTAATATAACTATTGCCCTAGCTGATTAATCAGAGTTGCTGTTTGTTTGTGCATGGAAAATAACTCATTAAGGCAAATATGCATTATAAGGGCCTAATATATGCATTTATTCAATTAAGTCTAGTGTATTATTTAAGACTTAATGTGTGATATTTATCGCTAGCAAATGCTAATTTATACAGATTATCAGAGACTAATTAGTGCACAGTTTGTAAGGACAGCCTGCAATTTAGAGGGTGAGGCCATTGGCTTGCTCTTCTCTGGACCACTGAATTCAGGAAAGGATCAGAAAACCTGTAACATTATAAGCTTAAGCTCAAAAACAGGTTTACCAGTAAACACTGGACATTGTAATGTGCTCATTACTCCCTCTAATTGCTTATAGGGGTGTCTCTTACTCATACGGGCTTACTAAGAGTCAGGTACACTCTGTTGCATGAATACTGACCTTCACTCCAGCAACCTGGATTAGTTGGATGGAGGTAAGCAGTTATATTTTGTATAAAGCCAATACATCTACTTGTATTCCAGAAGCAGGGAAGATCTTAAAATTTTCACTCAGTGAATAAGCAGTAAAAACTTATTCTAAGCCAGGCTTTCTTCTTACCTTTGGAGTAGGAGTTCCTTCTGTTTGTGTGTTTTTTTTCATTGGTTAATGAATAAAGAACCTGCCTTGGCCTAGTTGATAAGGCAGAACTTAGGTAGGCAGAGAAAACAGAACTGAATGCTGGGAGGAAGAAAGCAGAGTCAGGGAGAAGCCACTGCCATGTGGCAATACACAGGTTAATGGAGATGGGTTAAACTAATATGTAAGAGTTAGCCAATAAGAAGTTTGAGCAAATGGCCAAGCAGTGTCTTAATAATACAGTTTCTGTGTGCTTATTTCAGGTGTAAGCTAGCCAGGCGGTCAGGACAAATAAGGGGCCCCCTCCTTACAACAGACTATTGCGGTTATAGATGAATCAAGTCTTTATTAACAGAAAAACTTACACAGGAGTCTTAGACATATTAGTTTCATCATATTCAGGGATGATTATTATCACTGACTCCTTAAGCTACATGTTTTAGGATCACAAGTGAGTCATTTTAACTGTCTAGTTCTCAAACTTTTCATCTATAAGGGGCAGGGGAGAATTGACTGTGCATTCATAGTATTGTCATGTGTTTGAAAGAAGCTAGAGGAGCTAATGATAGAGCAGAGCTGAGGATGGTGCTCAGTGGTAAGACATTTGCTCTTCATACTCAAAGTCCTGGGTAAATAAACCAGTACCAAAACATAGGAGGATTAATAGGACCAGAGCATTTACTGTTCTGACACAAGAACCCTTGAGACTTATGTGGCTTTCCTCCAGAATGTCAATCACAAATATTTTTTTCTTTTTCAGACTTATTATAAGTTTTCCTGCAGAAACAAGAGTTTGTTGTTTATATTTCTTCTTCTAAAATATCCACCTTAAAAATTTAAGAGAAAGGTTTATTTTCCTAGGGAAATTTATAGCTGTCACTTCCCAAACCAAGAATCACTTCTCTCTCTTTTCCAAGGCAGAACATACCTCAATGTCCACTGTCTATACCAAGTCAGTTGCTGTCACAATGTCCAGGCCTCGCATGACAGAAAAAAAGAACTACTGATATGTGTGGGACTTGGCTTGCCTAAAGACACTTTGCAGAAGTCTACATTTGTTGGTGAAGCTGGCCAATTTGTACTACAGTCATGCATTTTATTTCGAGGGAAAATGAACTTGGTTATTTATCATTCACTTTTGAGAACATCTTTCTCTGCAGAGAAAGAGAAGAAAAGATTCAGTGATTTTTAACCAGGACAAATATGATGCCAGATTTAAATCTTTTGTAATCGTCTAAAAGGCTGTCCCTAGGGATGAGGATGTGGTTCAGCAGATAAAGCATGAGAACTGGAGCTCAACTCTCCAGCACACAGAAAAGTAACTAAGAAAGTGTGAAATCCTGCACTAATCTCAGTTTTCAGGAAACGGAGACATGTGATCCCTAGAGTAAGCTGCCTAGCTAGACCAATGAAATGTTTGAGCTCCAGGTTCAGTAAGGAACCCATAAGTAAAGTTGAGATTGACTAAGGAAGACATGTGACTCCAGTCTTCATCCAGTACACATATACCCACCAACACCACACACATAGGAGTCCAGAAAAATCAAATATACATACATACATACATGCATACATGCACACTAAACACACACACACACACACACACACACACACACCCTTAAAAAAAATGTCTCTGGTGGTTGAAGCATCAACTCCTGCCTAGCAGTCTTGTACTATCTTTTGTGGTCACTCTTTTTTTTTTCTTTTTTGCTTGATTTTATTGATTTTGAGCTATACATTTTTCTCTGCTTTGCTCCCTTACTCTCCCCTCCCCTTCAACCCTCTTCCATGATCCCCATGCTCCCAATTTACTCAGGGGATCTTGTCTTTTTCTACTTCCCATGTAGATT
>PVIU01021583.1:0-31256 GCA_004026605.1 Ondatra zibethicus
TCCCTTCTCCAATATCCACCTTTCCTCTGTCTCCACCCTCCCACTCCCCCAAGCTCTCCGAAGTCCTTCCCATCTCCCTTCTCCTTCCCCTTCTCCCCTTCCCCCACACCCCCTACACTCACCGCTATCCCTGCCCCCGTGCTCCCAACTTTTGCCTGGCGATCTTGTTTGCTTCCAATTTCCAGGAGGATCTATGTATGTTTTTCTTTCGGTTCACCTTGCTATTTGGCTTCTCTGGGCTTGTGAGCTATAAGCTTAGTGTCCTTCGTTTTATGGCTAGAGTCCACTAATGAGTGAGTACATACCATAATCATCTTTTTGGGTTTGGGTTACCTCACTCAGGATAGCGTTTTCTATTTCCATCCATTTACATGCAAAATTCAAGATGTCATTGTTTTTTACCACAGTGTAGTACTCTAATGTGTATGTATTCAACACTTTCTTTATCCATTCTTCCATTGAGGGGCATCTAGGTTGTTTCCAGGTTCTGGCTATTACAAATAATGCTGCTATGAACATAGTTGCACAAATGCTTTTGTAGTATGATTGGGCATCACGTGGGTATATTCCCAAGAGTAGTATTGCTGGATCCTGAGGTAGGTTGATTCCCCATTTCCTGAGAAACCTCCACACTGATTTCCGAAGTGGTTGCACAAGTTTGCATTCCCACCAGCAATGGATGAGTGTTCCCCTTACTCCACATCCTCTCCAGCATAGGCATTGGTGTTTTTGATTTTAGCCATTCTAACATGTGTAAGATGGTATCTCAAACTTGCTTTGATTTGCATTTCCCTGATCACTAAGGAAGTTGAACATGACCTTAAGTATCTTTTGGCCATTCGAACTTCTTCTGTTGAGAATTCTTGGTTCAGATCATTACCCCATTTTTTAATTGGGTAATAGAGAATTTTAATGTCTAGTTTCTTCAGTTCTTTGTATATTTTGGAGATCAGACCTTTGTCTGATGTGGGGATGGTGAAGAGCTTCTCCCATTCAGTAGGTTGCCTTTTTGTCTTAATGACAGTGTCCTTTGCCTTACAGACTTCTAAGTTTCAGGAGGTCCCATTTATTCATTATTGCTCTTATTGTCTGTGCCAATGGGGTATTACATAGGAAGTGGTCTCCAGTGCCCATGGTTTGCAGGCTACTTCCCACTTTCTCTTCTATCAGGTTCAGTGTGGTCAGATTTATATTGAGGTCTTTAATCCATTTGGACTTGAGTTTTGTGCACGGTGATAGGTAAGGATCTATTTTCATTCTCCTACAGGTTGACATCCAGTTATGCCAACACCATTTGTTAAAAATGCTTTCATTCTTCCATTGTATACTTTTTGCTTCTTTGTCAAAT
Source organism: Ondatra zibethicus (assembly GCA_004026605.1). Lineage (NCBI taxonomy): Eukaryota > Metazoa > Chordata > Mammalia > Rodentia > Cricetidae > Ondatra > Ondatra zibethicus. Next base: position 1,349 of record PVIU01021583.1, read on the forward strand.
ATGAGGTGTTCATAGGTTTGTGGATTAATATCCGGGTCTTCAATTCGATTCCATTGGTCAACGTCTCTGTTTTTATGCCAATACCAAGCTGTTTTCATTACTGTAGCTCTGTAATAGAGTTTGAAGTCAGGGATGGTGATGCCTCCTGAAGTTCCTTTATTGTATAGGATTGTTTTGGTTATCCTGGGATTTTTGTTTTTTCATATAATGTTAGTTATTGTTCTCTCAAGGTCTATGAAGAATTTTGTTGGGATTTTGATGGGGATTGCATTTAATCTATAGATTGCCTTTCATAGAATTGACATTTTTACACCAATCCAGGACATGGGAGATCCTTCCATTTTCTGGTATCCTCTTCAATTTCTTTCTTCAAGGTCTTAAAGTTCATGTCAAATAGATCTTTTACTTCCTTAGTTAGTGTTACCCCAAGATACTTTATGCTATTTGTGGCTATCGTGAAAGGTGATGTTTCTCTGATTTCCCTCTCTGTTTCTTCATCCTTTGTGTATAGGAGGGCTACTGATTTTTTTGAGTTGATCTTGTATCCTGCTACATCACTGAAGGTATTTATCTGCTGTAGAAGTTCTTTGGTAGAGTTTTGGGGGGTCACTTATGTAGACTATCATATCATCTGCAAATAACGAAAGTTTGACTTCTTCCTTTCCAATTCAAATCCCCATGATCTCCTTATTCTGTCTTATAGCTATTGCCAGAACTTCAAGCACTATATTAAAGAGATATGGGGAGAGTGGACAGCCCTGTCTTGTTCCTGATTTTAGTGGAATCGCATTGAGTTTCTCTGCATTTAATTTGATGTTAGCTGTTGGCTTGCTGTATATTTCTTTTATTATATTTAGATATGAACCTTGTATCCCTAACCTCTCCAAGACATTTATAATGAAGGGGTGTTGAATTTTGTCAAATGCTTTTTCAGCATCTAATGAAATTATCATATGGTTTTTTCTTTCAGTATATTTATATGATGGATTACATTGATAGATTTTCTTATGTTGAACCAGCCCTGCATCTCTGGGATGAAGCCTACTTGATCATAATGGATGATTTTTTTGATGTGTTCTTGGATTCTGTTTGCCAATATTTTATTGAGAATTTTTGCATTAATGTTCATGAGTGAGATTGGTCTGTAATTCTCTTTCTTGGTTGCATCTTTGTGTGGTATCAGGGTAACTGTAGCTTCATAAAAAGAGTTTGGCAATGACCCTTCTGTTTCAATTATGTGAAACACCTTAAGGAGTATAGGTATTCACTCTTCTTGGAAGTTCTGGTAGAATTCTGCATTAAAACCATCTGGTCCTGTTTTTTTTTTTTTTTTTTTTTTTTTTTTTTTTTTTTTTTTTTTTTTTTTTTTTTTTTTTTTTTTTTTTTTTTTTTTTTTTTTTTTTTTTTTTTTTTTTTTTGGTTGGGAGGTTTTTGATGACAGCTTCTATTTCCTCACAACTTATAGGTCTACTTAAGTTGTTCACTTGGTCTTGATTTAATTTCGGTATGTGGTATTTATCTAAAAAACTGTCCATTTCTTTTACATTTTCCCATTTTGTGGCATAAAGGCTTTTGTAGTAAGACCTAATGATTCTCTGAATTTCCTTGGTGTCTGTTGTTATGTCCCCCTTTTCATTTCTGATCTTGTTAATTTGAATGCTCTCTCTCTGCCTTTTGATTAGTTTGGATCGGGGTTTGTCAATCTTGTTGATTTTCTCAAGGAACCAGCTCTTTGTTTCATTGATTCTTTGGATTGTTTTCTGTGTCTCTATTTTGCTGATTCAGCCCTCAGTTTGATTATTTCCACTCTTCTACTCCTCCTGGGTGAGTCTGCTTCTTTTTTTTCTAGAGCTTTCAGGTGTGCTGTTAAGTCACTAATGTGTGATTTCTCCATTTTCTTTATGTGGGCACTAAGTGCTATGAACTTTCCTCTTAGCATTGCTTTCATAGTGTCCCTTAGGTTGGGGTATGTTGTGTCTTTATTTTCATTGAATTCAAGGAAGACTTTAATTTCTTTCTTTATTTCTTCCTTGACCCAGGAGTGGTTCAGTAGTTCACAGTTCAGTTTCCATGAGTTTGTAGACTTTTTGGGGTGGAACTGTTGTTAAATTCTAACTTTACTCCATGATGATCCGATAAGACACAGGTGGTTTCTACAATTTTTTGTATCTGTGGATGTTTGCTTTGTTACTGAGTATGTGATCAATTTTCGATAATGTTACATGAGATGCCGAGAAAAAGGTAAAGTCTTTCCTGTTTGAGTGGAATGTTCTATAGATGTCTATTAAGTCGATTTTGTTCAATATTGGTATAGCCACACCCACTTATTTCTTAGGGCTGTTTGATTGAAAAACCTTTTCCCAACCCTTTACTCTGAGATAATGTCTGTCTTTGTGGTTGAGGTGTGTTTCTTGTAAACACCAGAATGTTGGATCCTGTTTTCGTATCCATTCTCTTAACCTTTTTATAGGTGAATTGAGTCCTTTGATATTAAGTGACATTAATGACCAAAGGTTATTAACTGCACTTATTTTAGGGGGGTTGTAGAGTTTGTGTGTTTTCCTTCTTTGAGTTGTGCCAGTGGAGGGCTGTTAGATGTCTGTGTTATTATGGGTGTTGTTTGCTTCCTTTAGTTGTGGTTTTCCTTCTAGTACTTTCTGTAAGAATATGTATTGTGTCTATGTATTGCTTAAATTTGTTTTTATCCTGAAATATCTTGTTTTCTCCATTGATGGTGAATGAAAGCTTTGCTGGGTATAGTAGTCTGGGCTTGCATCCATGGTCTCTTAGTGTCTGCAGCACATCTATCCAAGACCTTCTGGCTTTCATGTTTTGCATAGAGAAGGCAGGTGTAATTCTGATAGGTTTACCTTTATACGTTACTTGACCTTTTTCCTTTGCAGCTCTTATTATTCTTTCTTTATTCTGTATGTTTTGCGTTTTGATTATTATATGGCGAGGGGATGTCCTTTTTTGATCCAATCTATTCGGTGTTTTGTATGCTTCTTGTACCTTCATAGGCATATCCTTCTTTAGGTTGGGAAAGTTTTCTTCTATAATTTTGTTGAATATATTTTCTGGGTCTTTGAGCTGTACTTCTTCTCCTTCTTCTACCCCTATTATTCTTAGGTTTGGTCTTTTCATGGTGTCCCAGATTTCCTGGATGTTTTGTGTTAAGAATTTGTTGGATTTGTCATTTTCTTTGATCAATGAGATTATTTTCTCTATTGTATCTTCAGCGTCTGAGATTTTTTCTTCTATCTCTTGTATTCTGTTGGTTATACTTGTCTTTGCCATTCCTGATCCTTTACCCAGATTTTCCATCTATAGCCTTCCCTTGGTTTGTTTTCTTCATTGCCTCCATTTCAGTTTTTATGTCTTGAACTGTTTCCATTACCTGTTTGATTGCTCTTTCTTGGTTTTCTAGGGTATCTTTGAGGGATTTATTCATTTCTCCTAACTTTTTTGGCAGTCTTCTCCTCCATTGCTTTAAAGGAATTTTTCACATCCTCTTTAATGGTCTCTATCACTTTCATAATATTACATTTAAAGTCGATATCTTCTACTTCTTCTGGATTAGGTTGTTCAGGTCTTCCTGTTGCATATTCGCTGGATCGTGGTGTTTTCATGTTGCTTCTCAGGTTGTTGGAGGAGTTCTTGCATTGGTGCCAGCCCATCTCTTCCTTTGATTGCAGTCAGGGGATTCTGGGCAGCTGGGGTCCTTCCGGTAAGGTGCGCACACACTCACCCCTCTGGATTGCTGATCTTAGCACAGGAATAGAGAGTTCTGGTGGCCCAAGGACCCCACAGAAGAAAGGGCAAACTTGCAGGGGGGTGGGCATGATCATGTGGAACAAAGAGGCCCCTTGCAGCAGGGGCTGGTGGTGCCCACACTCCCTCCTGGGGACCTTCTCGCCCAGTTGGAAGTTTTCTACATGGTTTTCTATAAATGTGAAACTTTTTTTCCAAGTTAAATTATCTCTTATTTTCTCTGTAGGTCTCATGTGCTATATTATGGAATTAAAGAATGGGTTTTCCACTTCTGCAAGAATTACACAACATACAATGAAAGAAGCTAGGGTTTCTCAGTGGAAGCCAGAAACCCTCAAGAAATGCATCTGTGATCAGCTCACACTGACATGCTTCATTCCAACAAGACACAGTTCCACCCTTCCTCCTTCCTCCTGATAGGGATCCCAGGGTTGGAAGATGTGCACCTGTGGATCAGCTTCCCCTTCTTTGGAGTGTATCTAATAGCTATCCTGGGGAATATCATCATCTTATTTGTGATCCAAACTGAACGCAGCCTCCACCAGCCCATGTTCTACTTCCTGGCCATGTTGGCATGCACTGATTTGGCTTTATCCACAGCCACCATCCCCAAGATGCTGGGCATTTTCTGGTTTAATCTCAGGGAGATTGCATTTGGTTCCTGCATCACACAGATGTATACTATCCATATATGCACTGGTCTGGAATCTGTGGTGCTGACAGTTATGGCCATAGATCGCTATATTGCTGTATGTAACCCACTCAGGTATAGCATGATCCTTACCAACAAGGTGGTAGCTATTCTTGGTATAGTCATCATAGTCAGGACATTGGTGTTTGTGACTCCATTTATATTTCTCATCTTGAGGTTGCCTTTCTGTGGTGTCCGGATTGTCCCTCATACCTACTGTGAACACATGGGTTTGGCAAAGTTAGCATGTGCCAGTATCAGGGTCAATGTCATTTATGGATTAGTTGCTTTCTCCGTGGGATACATTGATCTATCTGTGATTGGCTTTTCCTACATCCAGATTCTGCAAGAGGTCTTCCGCCTTCAATCCTGGGATGCTCGACTCAAGGCCCTTAGCACATGTGGCTCCCATGTCTGTGTCATGTTGGCCTTTTACCTTCCAGCTCTCTTCTCATTCATGACACACCGCTTTGGCCACAATATCCCTCATTACATTCACATACTTCTAGCCAATCTGTATGTGGTTGTTCCTCCTGCCCTAAACCCTGTTATCTATGGAGTCAGGACAAAACAGATAAGGGAGAGAGTACTAAGAATGCTTAACCCTAAAATCCAGTGAAATTTACCTCCAAGGCCTTCCATAACAGTTCAATAAGAAAACAAGGACATCTAGTCTAAAGTCTACATTTACATTAGAAACCCTTCTTGTTCAATTTTCACATGATAGTAAATGATCACAACAAAATGAATTCTGGGAAAAAATGCTAACCTCACCTCACTGTCCCTCAAAGGTCAATCCAATTACATGACCCTTCATGGCTCATAAATTAGTACACACCATCAAAAGACATTACATAAAGATTCCAAAAGCTTGTCTCTACTCTAACCTGTAGGAGGTACAACAAACCACTTTTGTTTAAGCCCATGACAGCATAGAATTCCTAGAGGGAGAAAAGGGGCCAGGAAAAGTTGGTGCCAGTAACTACCTTGAATGACATATTCCCACACAGAGATTCTAGTCAGTCACTTGTCAGAGCTAAAGTTATAGTGATAAAAATCGCATGGAGTATTATCAAAACCAAGAATACTGGCAATAAATGAGCTAAAATTCATGAAATGTACATTTAATCTCAGGTTCAGGCCTTTTCTCAAAGTTTGACCTGAAAACTGCAATAAGCCCTTTTGAAGGTAGGTGTCACTGCCTGAAATCCCAGTTCTCATGAAGCTGAGACAAGAAGTTTGGGACACATCTGGGTCCATCTTGAGCTACACAAGATGAGTTTGTTCCAGGCCAGTCTGAGCCACATAATGATATCCCAGCTCAGCAAACCTAAGAACGCGAACAAAAAACAACCTAGAAGGACCTCTTTGAACTTCAATATCCCTGCCCTCAAAATGTTAAAAGAAAATTAACGTGATACCTTGAACTCAAAAAAAAGTGAAAATTTTTGCAAACTAAAGACCTTCAAAAGAGTTGGAATTGTGCATACTGAACATGGTATGTCTGTGTTTTTGCTGTATGCAGATTTAATCTTTTAATCATACTTTTATTTATTCTTTGAAATTTTCATACATATGTACAATGTACCTTGATCATATTCTTCTTTACTCTCCCTCCAACGTGTCCCCTTTTCAATTTCATGTTCTCTTTTTCAAAAATAATTTTAGCCCACTGAGTCCAGTTAATGCTGCCAAATGTGCATTGATAAAGAGTCATCCTCTGGGGTGCGGACAACCTATCATTGTCGTCACCCCAAAGAAAAGCAACTCTCCCGCCCCTAGTAATCATGAATTGGCAATAGCAGTTCAGCTAGAGGTAAGGCCTCAGTGGCCCCTCCCACATCCTTGATGGAAGTTTTGCATGACTCGATCCTGAGCAAGTCTTAGGCAGGCAGCCATAGCTGCTGTGAGTTCATATTCGCAAAGCCTTGCCACATCCAGAAGGCATTTCATAGTGCTTGCCCTTGTCTTCCAGCTCTTACACTCTGTCTGCTCCTGGCTCTGTGATGTTCTGAGATGTTCGGTGCAAGGGAAAACTGCAGGTCAACATACATGTCCAACCCGTACTTAGTACCCATAATCACTGATTTTCAGGATTTTAACAGTTATGGCTGTCTGTTACCTTAGACATGGTCCATTACAATTAAAAGCCCTACCAACTTAGCTATACCATTAGCCCTGGATATCATTGGTTTAAGTGAAATAAACCAGACTAAGAAAATAAGTATCACCTGTTTTAATTTCATATGCAGCCTAGATTTATATTTAAATAAATATATAGGACATAGAAGTATGTAGCTGGCTATGAGATGGAAGGAATAGGAAAATGAATGGGCAGAGAATAAGACAGAGTAATGAATACAAAAGTCAAAAGCAAAAACAAGCACTCACTTCAAGGGAAACAGTAATTAGGTAATCATAGGATATAAAGAGAAACACGCAAGAATTTAAAAACTTGCTGTACTCCTGAATCTCCAACTTCATCAGGGCTACGAAGGCTGTATATATTTCTCCAGGGAAGAAAAGTGATCTAAACTCTAATATAAATTGCCTCTCTAAGAAACAGAACCACCCCTGCCTGTTAGAAGGCACGATGTTCATCCCAAGTTTGACCTCATAGAAAATGAAATGATTCTAGCAATCGCTGTGGTACTAGTAGAATAAGAACTGGGCTTCAACCTACAAGAGTTGTAACAATGACATATGGGAGTAGATCTTGAAGGAAAATTAAAAAGAGCTATCGGATAGAGAACTAGTAAAAGGCAAGGTGTAGATGGTACCAACCCTAAGCTGGACTCACATACTCTTTGGGAGGACCTGGATCATATAAAAGGACTCTAGGATCTTAACAAACTTGACAGAGGATACCTTGAGCAGCCTTCATCAAGTGCTCATAAGAATAGGAGCAGAATGGAGGTTTGGAGGAGAAGGGATTGCCTCCGCCCACTTCTGTTCAGGTGGCCATGATTAATTAGAAACATTGCTGGTCTACCTTTTACTTCCTTTCTCCTTTAGATTAAAACACATGCACAAGACACTTTGGAAGCCCTAAAGGTGAAGGGATATATTTTCTCTAGAAAGTACCAGAAAACTAAGCCCGGAGAGTGGCATGATGGATAGACTGGAAGACGCAGGGGAGTATACCAGAAAGCTATATGACCATGAACCAAGCATAGAAGCAGGAAAGCATTTTGCTCATTTGTGGAACAGGAAGTGTGATTCTCAAAGTCTTCATCGTCCTAGCTAATGAACTCCAACCTTGTTGCCCCTAAGACAAACACTGACGTTAATGTGTCTCCCTCTTTCTTTCATAATGAAACCTCCAGCCTTGGAATCCCACTGTTGTTGCCTTCTGTTTTTGTTTCTTTCTGTCAGCTCTGTACAAGTCCAAGCCACCTTATCATCTCCATTTGGATTAGTACAATGACCTGTTGGGACAGGGAGGAAGCTTTTCGCTTTAGCTCATTTTTCCTGTAGGGTAGTCCAATATAGTCACCAGAACAGTCATTTCAAACCAGTTACACCTCTACCATGCACAGCTTCACAATTCACTCATAAAGGGAAGAAAATGCTAACAGTGATTGACAGGACCCAACACAGTCTGACCCTCAGTGACATATCTGAGCTCCTCCTCAAACAACTGTCTAAAGCCCCTCATTCACCATTTGACAAACACAGCTTCATTTTTTTCTTCTAGGACTTGCTGTTCATTGTTCACTCTCAGCACATAGTTCTTTCTTTGTCCACTGGGTCTCCTCAATAACAATATTTAGAATGATAACTACTTTGCTTCCATACACAAAAACATTCCTGTCATAGTCCCCATTAAATTTTTCTACAAAGCATTTCTTACTAGTTAATGACCATGGATTCAAGCAATTCTGTTTTTGATGAACAATATGTTCATCAAATAAAACCAAGAGACATCTTACACTTGAGATAAGAAAATCATAGAAGATATTGAATCCTAAATACCATGCTATTTTGGTGGTCATACTTCCAGAATAACTACATCAAATTCTGAAGAAAAATGGAATTAAAACCTAATCTCCCCATAGGTTTCACAGTCTAGTCAAGAAAAAAAAAGAAGGCACTAAAGTTTTCTGTCCAAACACGCAATCTATCTACATGGAGTACGTTCAATGAATTTGAAGTATCCAAACATCAGGCAAGTAAAGGCAATATGAAATTTGCATAAAAAATGAGGGAAACCTTAGAGATTTGGCAGCTTTGAAAGAGTTTCCAGACTGATGAACAGAGAGGAAGATTGAATTCCAGGAGAGGCTCATCAGTGATCTCTAAGTTGAAGACAGTACATAAAAGTTAAAAAGATGAAATTTGTTACATTTGACAGACCAAAGGGACCTTCAGGAGAGAAAGGAGGCAAGGTGAAAGAAGTTTTAAACTCCGCAGAGAACCTACTCCAGTATGCATGTCAAGAAAATGAAGGGTCTAAGGGAATGAGAGCAGTGCCCAAGGGAAGGGAAGGTGGTGCCCAAGGAAGGGAAGGCAATGCAAAAGGGAAGGAGGGGACGGTGGTGCCCAAGGGAAAGAAGGCAGTGCCCAAGAGAAGGGAGGACTGTACCCAGTTCTCATATCTGTTCACTGCCCCCGGAAAGGAAAACCATTCCCAGGGCACTTGGGAGATATTCAAAGGAGGTTTTCTTCAGTAATAAATCAAAATTAGTCATAAAGAATTGTTCTGGGTCTTTCTAAACATAACTTAAGGACAAAGTCACTCCCACAAAAGTAAATTATCCTCAAAAACCTTACTCATATTTCATAATGAATTGTAAGAAGACATTTAAAAGTTAACATTTACAAAATCTAGTGCCCAAAAAAGCAAAGTCTCAAAATGTCTGACATGATAGCTAATGAAAATTACCAGATACAGAAATAATTTAAAAAATAACCCAAAATAAAATGAGGAAAGGAATTGGTTAATTGCAATTAGCAATAATGCTAGAATTGGAGGATAAGAAGTTTGAGGTAATTATTGAACCTCATTCCATATATTCAAAAGAATTAAGATATAGACAATATACGGAAGATTTAAGCTTACCTTCCATAGCATAAAGTATGGTCTGAAATGGCAAAATAGAATTCAGTGTATATTGAGAACTACATAAAGGAAAGCATGCCCTTTACTTCTTAAATGGAAATAGTTCCACTGAGTAAAAGCAGCTTGCACTGGAACCTTCTCCGTAGGATTTTTCCACTATGTCCACTTTCATTTTCACGACAGCAGCTCCAGGACAAGAGCTGCGATAGGCTAACTCCGGCTCACCAAGTTTTAGGGACTGTATCCATTCGATAGTGCATTCAGGAAGCAGACACACACTGTGTGTGGGCTCCATGAAAGACACTGAGTGGCATAGAGGAGAGAGTGGGAAGTACACTCGAATGCATTGGCACAGGAGACCAGTTCCTAAATATAGCCCAATCAGCACAGACACTGAGAGAAACAATTAATAAATGGGACCTCCTGAAACTGAAAAGCTTCTGTAAAGCAAAGGACACGGTCAACAACATAAAATGACAGCCTACAGAATGGGAAAAGATCTTCACTAACCCCACATCAGACAGAGGTCTGATCTCCAAAATATACAAAGAACTCAAGAAATGGGATACAAAAAGAACACAAAATCCAATAAAAAAATGGACTAAAGACCTAAACAGAGAACTCTCAACAGAAGAATCTAAAATGGCTGAAAGACACTTAAGGAAATGTTCAGCATCCTTAGTCATCAGAGAAATGCAAATCAAAACGACTCTAAGATTCCATCTCACACCTGTAAGAATGGCCAAGATCAAAAACACTGATGACAACTTATGCTGGAGAGGTTGTGGAGAAAAGGGAACACTTCTGCATTGCTGGTGGGAATGCAAGTTGGTACAACCCCTATGGATGTCAGTGTGGCAATTTCTCAGAAAATTAGGAAACCACATTTCTCAAGACCCAGTAATACCACTTTGGAGTATATATCCAAAGGATGCTCAATTGTGCCACAAGGACATGTGCTCAACTATGTTCATAGCAGCTTTGTTTGTCATAGCAAGAACCAGGAAATAATGTAAATGCCCCTCGACCGAAGAATGGATAAGGAAAATGTGGTACATTTACACAATGGAGTACTACATAGCAGAAAAAATAATGACATCTTGAATTTTTCAGGCGAAAGGATGGAGCCAGAAAACATCAATTTGAGTGAGGTAACCCAGACACAGAAAGACAGTTATCACATGTACTCACTCATAGATGGTTTTTAAAACTAAAAAAAAAAAAAACAGCCTACATATCACAATCCCAGAGAACCTAGACAACAATGAGGACCCTAAGAGAGACATAAATAGATCTAATCTACATGGGAAATAGAAAAAAAATAAGATCTTCTGAGTAAATTGGAAGCATGAGGACATTGGGAGATGGTTAAAGGGGAGGTGAAAAGCAGGGATGGGAGCAGAAAAAATGTAGAGCTCAATAAAAGTAAGTAAATTTTTTTAAAAAGAAAAGAAAGGCACTGAATGGACGTGCAGCTAAGTCTGAGCAAGTGCAGAGGTGTGTGAACAAACCCAGTACCCAAGAGACTGACTTAGTCCCTGCTGCACAGCCAACCAATATAGGGCTAGATTATCAGGGAAGATTCCTTTTAGAAAAAAATGTTAATTTTCTCCTGCCGGTTTGCTTGTCTCTCCCAGGGGAATCTTTTGAGCTAGGGAGAAGATAAGTTGAGATCACAGCAGTTAAGAACCCTGAGGCTCCAGATGTATAATTACCCTGGCCACGACTTGAACTAGCCAGAAATCTAGCATCCATGGATCCAGAAACTATGCTTTGTCTTGGTAAGTGACTCTGAGAACAGGGTGTCAAAGGGTGTCCACTAACAGAAGATCAGAGACCTAACTCTTAAACCTGGACTTGTGTCTCTTTCTTGGGTCAGTACAACTGGAAGAGTTGACCATCTGTCTGGAATTAGGAAGCAAATGTGAGGAGCTGGCTTCTGACCTCTGTCTTTCATTCTCTCCTTCCCTAACCCATCTCTTCTTTGCCTCTTCAAGATTTTTAGTGAAGTCAGAAATAGAAAAGTCTATACAATGGGCATTGTATAGAGCCCAGATAGAAGGATTGTAGTTTTCAGCTATGAATATAGAAATATAGAGTTCTAGATTCAGAAGAATATATTTTAAGTGAATTACTGAGTAGTAAATAATTTTGGTAGGAGTGACATCAGATGCAGAGACAAAAACTATAATTGGGTATCGGGCAGAAAATAATTCTCTAAGTTTTAGAAGAATTTAATGGATTGTTAAAAAGAACAGCTTCAGAACTAGAAAGTTATACATGAAGAAACCACAAGCTACTGCCTATTCTGTACACTCAATAATGTCTAAACTGGAGAACAGACTCCCTACATTCCTCTCTGGACTTCAGGAAGCCAGAGGAAACAACAATATTGTCACTTCTGTGAATAGGGTTTCTCTAGTGCAGATATGTGGACTTGTCATTCAGAGGAAAGGCTCTGGCCGCAAGGTTTTTGTTTTGGTTTTGACCTAAGCTTCCTAGGATTCCTCATCATGTGCCTGACCAGAAACATTAGAGAGATCTCAGCCATTTTCAAGCTCTAGTCGCAAGCCAAGACTAAAAGAACAACTCAGGAGCTTAACTTCTTGGGCTGAAAAGGCACTTTCATACTTGTCGGAATGGGAACTGTAACTGAAGACAGTGCAGGGAAGGGAGAGGGAAGGTGGAATCGTGAATGAGAGGGAAAGAGATAAAATGATCATATGTCATCTTCCAACATTTGACCTAAGGATGGAAATAGTTACACTAAAGCTCTGTAAGAGATGAAGCACACACTCCTCTAGGCTTCTCCATCAACCTTCATGCTTCAGTCGCACATCTGTTTGATGGTAGCCTCTTGAGCTAAACTCGAAATTCTTCCTGTTTACAATATCAAAGTCTTTCCTTTTTTCAGGAATTCTTTGTGATCCACCAGGGAAGTTTTTTGGTCACAGTGAGATGTAGCTCTGTGCATTGTAAGGAATAAATGTCAAGGAATTAGTCAGAAGATGAGGAAGCAATAAATAATAAATGCAATAAAGAAAAATAAAGATGAGAATAGTGATAATAAGGATATTTGTAATTAGATCGAAGCTGTGTATGCATACAAGAAAAGAAAACAGGTATTAGGTCAATTGTCAGAAATCATGGTCTTAACAGGTATTTGATTTATACCTCAAATTCACAAGTGAATGTGTTGAAATAGAAAAGAACAGGCAGAGTTTTTGATGTCTGTGTCACAGGGAAAGCCCCTCAGTTACAAACTCAGACTAGAAGGTGCACTCTCTGGGGTATCTTAAGGCCACCCTCCATTGCTCTCCATCATCCACTCTACTAATCACACTTAAAACTGCCAAAAAGGGGAAGATAAAATTGGGGTTGTGGTATGAAGTTAGGAAATGAATAAATAGGTAGGGGGAATAGGTTTGTCATTTTTTTTTTATCAAACTTGAAGATTTGGCACCTGAAACTAAGGAAAAACAATAAAGAGCAATACAAAAAAGTGAATGAAGTAAGATATTTAGACTTATGAACAATGAGCAGGACAGGAGGAGCCCAGACACTAGCAAACTATACTTAGAACTGGGGCCAGACATCATAGAAAATCCTAGATAGAGTAGGTAGGTAGGTAGGTAGATAGATAGATAGATAGATAGATAGATAGATAGATAGATAGATAGATAGATAGATAGATATAGATAGATAGATATAGATAGATACAGACAGATAGATAGGTAGATAGATGGATATGCATTTATATATGTATAAGCATGTACTTGTGTATCATACAGTTCTGGGTCTACAGTTTCACTATGACTTGGATTCCTTTATACTGTACCCCAACCCCAGGACTACTTATTTCCTAACATAGTGCATATTAAAAACTGCTATTTATACAATAATTTAAGCCTGCTGGTTTGTTTATAAGGATGTCTCTATCTGACCTTGGACTAGGGATCCTTCCTACCTCAGCCTCCCAATTGTTGGGAGCGCATTTTTGACCCACCGCCCCTGGCAGTGAGTAAGTCTCTAAGATCATTGAAACAGGCACATTATCACAGAATCACCTACATCTTATCAGACTGCTAACTCCTAGAGAGACTGAGGTGCAACTGTCTGATTTGAAAGATCCTGAAATACCACCACCTGCCAAGCTACAGTGTTCTTTGGGGCTGTTCCCTGTTTGGGGAAGTGGAAGTGTATTAGAATATTTGATGTCTGTGCTGGTTCACATTATTTACGTGTTTTTCTCTTGCTTCTACTGATGTGAGGATTAGCCTTCTCCAAATAATCCACGTTCATTCTTGGAAGACACCACTGTGCCAGCCCCTCACTCTAGATGCCCATTCTTACCATGGCTCACTAATTTGTTATCACCATCATCCCGCAGGGATTTTCCTACCTTACAAGGAAAGATACTTTTGTTTTCCATTTTGTGGCCTTAGGGCCTAAAAGAATTCTAAGGAGGAAAACGAACATGAGAAGAGACTTACAGCAACATGGAAGGTGAAAATATGTTCCTGGGTTATTCAAGGAGGAAATGAATATGAACAGGGATGGAAGTTTTTAACAAGTGAGCTCCATCATTCCTGCACCACTGCAATCAACCACTCTCCTTTATTCTAGAAGGTAGGACTCCTAAAAGCATGGTGCTCTAAGAAACAGAGCAGGATCAACTACTTATAAGGTACATTCTTAGCAGATGAAAGTTACTTTTGAGACAAAGAATTGACTGTTTTCACTGTAGAGTCGATAAAATACATAATTAAAGCAACATAAATACAATTAAAAGGCTATGGGAATTAGATACGTATACCTGAGTCCATGTTTGTGCCAAGCATTTGTTGCACTAGAGTAGTTAAACTGAAGGATAATTTATGTGAGCAAAGAAAATGAAGAGAAAAATTATATGTAAAACATACACAGTTTCACCTGCATGGGAAAATAACATCCTAACTCTTTTTCTCAGTCTTAGTTTCTGTAAAGATACACCAAGTCTTTTGAAGATGAAATCAAATGTACAGTCCCCTACATAGTTAAGGTGACAGTAGTATCCCAGTGAAAAGGCACCAGACACAAGCAGGTAAACTCAGTTGACGTGGATAACCTGCTACAGTTGTGTCTAAACAAAGCAACTCGCTCTACCTTCATATATCTACAGTTAGAATCTAATTATTTAAATCCTAATTTTACAGTTCCCTAAAAGAAAGCTGTAGGACTGTATGACAATATATGGCAGCACAGAAGAATGACACCGTCTCTACTGGAGTTTCAGACTTCCTCCTAAATTGTTTTGTCAGGTATCCCAGCTGGCAGCTCTGGCTCTCCCTGCCACTCAGCCTTCTCTTCCTCCTAGCCATGGGGGCTAATGCTATTCTTCTGATCACCATTCGAATGGAGGCCTCTCTGCATGAACCCATGTACTACCTGCTCAGCCTCCTCTCCATGCTGGACATTGTACTCTGTCTCACTGTCATCCCCAAGGTACTAGCCATCTTCTGGTTTGATCTCAGGCTCATTAGCTTTCCTGCCTGTTTTCTCCAGATGTATATCATGAACAGCTTCCTTGCTATGGAATCTTGCACATTCATGATCATGGCCTTTGATCGCTATATAGCCATCTGTCACCCACTGAGATATCCATCCATCATCACTGACCAGTTTGTAGTCAAGGCTGCCACATTTATTTTGGTCAGAAATGCCCTTATTCCTTTGCCCATCCCCATTCTTTCAGCACGACTCCATTACTGTTGGAGAAATGCCATTGAGAACTGCATCTGTGCCAACATGACTGTCTCCCGACTTGCTTGTGATGATGTCACAATCAATCGCCTTTATCAGTTTGCTATAGGCTGGACTCTGCTGGGATCTGACCTCATCCTCATTTTCCTCTCCTATACCCTCATACTAAGAGCCGTGCTGAGACTCAAGGCAGAGGGTGCTGTAGCCAAAGCTCTGAGCACATGTGGCTCCCACTTCATCCTCATCCTATTCTTTAGCACCATTCTTTTGGTCTTTATCCTCACACATGTAGCTAAGGGGAAGGTCCCTTCCGAAGTGCCTGTCTTGCTCAATGTCCTCCACCATGTCATCCCTGCAGCCCTTAATCCCATTGTTTATGGGGTGAGAACCCAGGAGATCAAGCAAGGAATCAAGAGATTACTGAAGAAGGGGTGGTAACCAGGCCAGCTACATCTCTGCATTCCTAGTGCTCGATGGGTTGTTGTGTTGATAGAAAGTTGCTGAAGCACTGACTGAGGAAAGGAAGTCTAAAGACTGTTCCTGTCTATACCCTTCCTTTAGAAAACTCAATACCCCTCCACAAAAATTCTGTGTCTCAGCCAGGTGTAGTGGTTGCTGCCTTTAATCCCAGCATTTAGGAGGTCGAGGCAGGTGGACCTCTTTGAATGCTAGGCCAACCTATTCTACACAGTATGTTCCAGAACAGGCAGAGCTACACAGTGAAATCCTTTTTCAAATAAATATAAATTGAACAAACAAACTATCCTATAACATTGTGACTTTTTAATTTTTCCAATATTTATGATCCTATTTTGTCTTAATAAATTAGAGAGTCCAAAGGTGTGGATGTTATCCTAGAAAAATTACCTCCAGCTGCTTCTACATGGGTAGTGCTGCACATGTAGTTTATTGTGACTGTAGACATTAGTGTCCTCAAGTGAAGTTCATTCGCCTCAATAATATGAATCCAATTGTACAGTGAGATCATGATCAGTGCACAGTATTTTAAGGGTCAGCTCTTAATAAAGGAAAGTGGCTGGAGCCCAGATGCTAATCTGCTGTTTATGTTCACCCAGTCAACAGCTTTCTCCCTTCTTTCTCCGAGTTTTCATGCAAAGGTTGTTTGTTGATGGACGATGCTCTCAAAGGCTAGAGCTCCCTGAAGAACTGACATGTAAAGCAGTTCATTCATCTCATTGGGTTTAGGAGAAGGAGCCATCTCATCGAGCTTCTTCCTTAGTTTCTCCACACTATTGCTGTGCTTGGAACTTCATCTCTGGGATTCACAAATACCCGTGCTCTGTGTACAGGGTAATGTTTATGTTTGGCTATATCAGAAGACGCTCCGTACTGACTCTTAAATATACTCCAGTCCATTACTAGTTGGGCAGAACTTTTCCAATCAGTATCCTTTTAATTCAGAGATTAGGTGTACAAAGATGAATGGAAATTCACAATTACTAAGATACTTAGATGGTATTTAGGCAAAATACAACCTAATCAAAATCCCAGGAATATTGACAAATCATTAACCTGGATCCAAGGGATCTTGAGAGGTAGCTTTGCCTTCCTACAACTAGAAGAACTGAGTTACTCATACATGGAAGAAATAGCTAGAAAAAGGAAAAAAAATCTAAGATGATTGTGCTTCAAATTCTTTGTTCTAGGCTTTGTCCAACTATGAATGACACATGTAACTTTGAACAAATAATAAATGTCAGTTTCAGGATCTTTGTTTGATGTAAGAGGCAGTAAATCAGTTGTTTCAAAAATGCATTTGAAAGCCGGGTTGTGGTAGTGCATGTCTTTAATCCCAGTACATGGGAGGAAGAGGAAAGCCTTGAATAACTTGAGTTCGAAGCTAGTTTGGTCTACAGAGCTAGTTCCAGGACAACCATGGCTACAAAGAGAAACCCTATGTCAAAAAAAAAAATTTAAAAAAATGGGTTTGTAGTTTTAAGAGCCTACAAAATGATTGACACTCCTGAATACTCATCGTTCACATTGAAGAGTCACCTCAGCATTTCCGAATTTCTGTTTAAGCATAGACATGGGCACTTCCTATGTTGTTTCCTCAATGACAAATAAAAGAGAAAGTGGGAACAATTCCAAATACTCACAGATCAAATTTGAATGCGCTTAAGTATTGTATGTATATCCAAATCATTTATGGACCCATTTGCATTCAACTACTGAAAGCAAACATATGTTCCTGCTTGATGAAAATATTCAAGCAGCTATTAGTGACTATTTCACTTTCTGTTTGCTAAAAGCTTTAGTGTTGTCCTTTTTATGTGGTCATTCTGACTGGAGTGAGAAGGAATATGAAAAATTCTAGTTTTGCTGTGAGGCGTGATGACGTTACTATTATTTTGAGAATCTTCAGTGGTATTGAGTTACAAATATCTCAATTAAGTCATTCTAACACAGTAGTATTTTAAGAGTGATACTAGAGGTACCCATGTAATAATAAAGAGTATAATATATGAACTAGATTTTGACCCAATTTTAGGGGTAATTATGTCATATGCTCAAAGAGACATAAAAAGCACATGTCTCCCAGCAGGTGCTAACAATACAGCAGCAGTAGGTCTGGAGACCACAGGAAAAAGTTCAATATTGATTTGTTTCATTAATAAATAAGATGTGATCACAAATTCTGGCATGTATATGGGGAAGGGAAACCATGATACATTGTTGGTGGAAGGGTAAACTAGAGTAGCTGCTTTGGAAATCAGTCTGGAGGTTCCACAAATATAATGCCACCCTAGAAATAGACCTGTCCTATGCAGCTACACCAGGCACCCTCGTGCATCCATTTCCATCACTGATCTAGCCACAAGTTAGTGAGTCCAGTGTGAGCCTCAAGGAAGAAAGCTCAATATTGATTTGCTTTGTTACCATACAGGGTGTAAACAAAAATGACCAAACACATTGGGGAATTCTTCTGGTTGTCGACTTACATGAATTTTCATTAGGGGCATAGAAGGTCAGCCTTGTTTGATGCCAGCCATAGCTGTCACAGTAGAGAAAGAAGTTCACCAAGGTGCTAAACCTTCATAAAAGACTGACACCCAGCTAGCTCACTCCAGTTACTTTATTCAAACATAAACAAGGTTAATAAGGGCTGGAAAAGGCTCCAACTACCAAAGTCATCCTGCTCTTGTGAGATCAGACAACCCGCACAAATCTCACTCCATTTTGACTATGGCTCACTTAATCACATTAAGAATTCTAGGTCTCCCAGGAGAGTTAGGACCAAGGTCGGTGCAGCTGTAAGCTCCCACATAGATATTACCAAGTGCAGATTCTAGAAAGACTGAATTTCTTCAAGTGTAAACAGTCTCAAAACAATTTCTTGCCTCTACTGATTAACACAAGCATAGCAAAGGCTTTGCTGAAACATTTCATTCGTAAATCCAGACACAGAGTCTTTACATATCACTACAAGCAGGAGCATCTAATCTGCGGTTTCATTTGGGAGTGTCTTTGAATGAAATTGACATTATTCATATCAGTCTAGCAACATGATTATCTAAACACAGGATGAGTCCTCAGCATTTCAGATATGAATATTTGTCTACTGAGGATCATATTATTATGATCTAAAGTAAATATCTACTTAATTTATTGATTTCTGTAAAACTTGGGACTCAGGATTTCAATTTTTACTCACTCCCCTGGATCATCAATCATCTTAACATAAAGTATTGAAAGAACCCTTCCTGATTTCCCCAATATGACCCATGGCCTTTAAAAAGTGTCCCTAAATCACTATTCTATAAAACATGAGAGCTACTTGGAATGTAAAGATTGAAAACCACAGAGAAGTTGATAAACTCAAATTCCATGGCTGAGTTATTGGAGGATCATGATCAGAAACAATCAGAATGAAGAATGTAATGGATCCTTAACGGTTGATTTAGCATATGCTTGTAGAGGGTTGTGTGCATAAACATTGTAATAGTATTTCTAAAGTTGTAGTTCAAGATGAAAGTAGCAGCAGCATAAATATCATGTTTTGTTCATTGTAGTATTCACATCAGACCACTAATAAAATATGCCCAGACTTTCACAATCACTTCTACAAAGTCCTTCTTGTGCTAATGTGTCTCAGAACTAGTGCTTGAATAGTTTGATTATCCCCTGTTTGATTTCATGAGTCCGTACTCCATACACAATTGGGTTGAGAGCAGGCGGGACGACATGATGCAGAACATTGAGAAGGATGGGAACTTCTGAAGGTATCTTCTGTCCTGCCTTGTTTGTGAAGATGAAGACTAGCAACAGTGTATAGAAGAACAGTATGAGGATGAGATGTGAACCACAAGTACTCATGGCTTTGGTGACTGCACCTCTTGACTGCTGACACATAGCAACCCTCAAGATGAAACAGTAAGACAGCAATATGAGCACCAGATCGGAACCTAGTAGGCACCAGACACTCACAAATTGATAGAGCTTATTTAGGTGAATTTCCCCGCAAGAGAGCTTTGCTACAGAAATATTGGCACATATGCAGTTCTCCACCACATTGCTGGCACAGTAATTGAGTCTCGCAGCCAGAACTGGAGTGGGCAGTGTAGCTAGAAGATTCCGTAAAACAATAAAAATGGCTGCATTAATGACAAACTGTTCTGTGATGATGGATGGGTAGTGCAGGAGATGGCGGATGGCCATAGCGATCATAGGCCATGACCAGAAAGGTAGAGATTCCATTGGAAGGAAGGTATTCATGATGAACATCTGCAGGAAGCAGCCCACAAAGCTGATGGGCTTCATGTTGAACCAGAAGATGAGCAGGACCTGCCATAATTATTATCACTCTCAAAAACTCTGTGTATTCATTAACATCCTAGAATACCTAGTCTTAGGACATTCATCAGGTTTATGGTTAAAACCACCCAAATCCTAAAACCAACGGGATTACATCCAAATTTGAAATATTCTCTAAGCCCGTGTTTATCTAAAGCAGTGGTTCTCAACTTCCCTAATGCTGTGACCCTTTTAATACAGTTTCCCATGTTGTGGTGAACCCCAGCCACAAATTTATTTGAGTTACTACTTCATGACTGTAATTTTTCTACTATTAAGATTGTGGTGTAAATATCTGATATGAAGGATATTTGATATGCAACCCCTGTGAAAGGGTAGTTTGAACCTCAAAGGGGTTGAAACCCACAGGTTGAGAACCACTGATCTACAGAATCTAATTTATACTTTTTCTATAAGGCTACAGATCAAAATTTTATTGTAAAAACATTTGATATCCCTGTCTTCAGTCGATCTCCTTGGTTCTAAACCAATTCCAGTGGATTCTTCTGCATCTCAGGATGCACATTGTCACATGAGGATCAAAGAAAGTGAGTCCAGTGCTGACATTGGAACACTCTCCAATACCTTCATACTTTAAGAAATCTTTCTCAACATGCTTTCTGTCTAATTATGTGACAAACAAATCCAATTACATCCCAGTGAACAAATTCTAGGTCCCTTGGACATGGGAGTAAGAAATTTCAGAGTCAAGGAGAATATCTGTCAAATCAAGGAGAAATTTGAAATATTGCTAACAGACATTATGAAATAAGTCATCAGCTGGAAGACTTTAATTAAAGCTTCAAAAAGTAGACATTTAGAATAAGATGCAGGGGAGGGAAGCTGGAGATATGCCTCAGCAGTTAAGACCTTCCATAGGTCCTGATTTCAATTCCCAGCAACCACATGGTGGTTCACTGGCATCTATAATGAGATCTGGTCCCCTCTTCTGGCCTGCAGGTATACATGCAGGCAGAATGCTGTATACATACTAAATGAATTTTTAAAAAGAATAAGAGGGGACACAGCTTGGACCTGAGAGGGATCTGGTAGGACACTTAAGTGACACATTGAGTATTTTTCTTCAGAATGAGAGAACTCACAAAAACAAAACAATTATCTATTAATGATGAGAAATGAGTGGCCTGGAAGGCTCTGACCTTCGGGATGACTGTGAGGCAGAGGATGACATCAAGCACAGAGAGGATGGCAAGCAGATAGAACATGGGTTCATGCAGAGATGTGTCCTGATGGATGGTGAATAATAACACAAAGTTGGCCCCGAGAGCCAAAACCAGGAGAGGAGCCAAGATAACAGACAACCAGTGCTGTGTCTCCTGCATTCCTGGAAAGCAGATCATTAGAAATTCTGTCACCTGAGTCCCTGTGTTGTTAGGAGATGATACCATGATGGCAGGTAGGGCTGAAAACGGCAGAAAAGAAACAGACAAGAAAGCAAGGGTCTCACTGTTTTGTCTGCAGCATTAGTGCATGTCCATGTTCATTCTACTTGGGCCACACAACTTCCTCTTGGAACAATTTCCACTGGCACTCATCATTTTATGTAAAATAATAACTTCCTTCATTTAAGTTCTAAGCCCAAATAGACTCCACAGTTTACACTCAGATGCAGCCACTCTTAGAGGATATGTTTTGCTTTGTGTAAAACACAGTGAGATTCACACATATCATTACTTTCCCTTAGAATACACCCTTTTGTCCCCAAATAATGACCTCCTTCTTGCTCCATTCTTACTTGTTGCAAAAGCTCCACTTCTTGGAAAAGAGATTTCTTGTTAATCATTTTAAACGTCTCTTTTTTCTTTTGCCCCCTTGTGGTCCTAAAATAATCAGGCATGTTGCTAATAAAATATTAATCAAACTTTCCTAGTCACACTTACATTTTCAGTTCGTTTTGTAAATGTTTTGGCTGGAATCTTATCTTTTTATTATAGCTCAGAGAAACATTAGTGAAATGGTGGAAGACAGGCATTCAGTACCCCATTGCAAATGTATAGTCCTGATAGATTATCGAAAGCACCATGTCTTTGACACTGTGTTATTTACTGTCTCCATATTTTGCTCTATTGAAGACTACTATAACTGTTGCTTGATATTGAAGCAGAGAGTAAAACATTATTTCGTGGTGAAACCTAATTAGCTCAATGATACAGAGATACAAGCTGGGACTGAGATGGAAGCCTCCTCCCTGCCCACAACTTTGCTAGTACCACAATGTGCTCTTCAGGCTGCTGGGGCATTGTGAACCCTACAAACAATGATACCAACCTGACAAGCAAGATGTGACTACTTGTACAATAGTGGCATTACTCCTTTGGGGATAACTCACCATTCTCTGCATGTGAGGCCCACGCCACAGGAGAGATCCATACCTGTCATTATAAGCCCACTGAAAAGCTTTTGACATGGGAGGCCATACTATGAGGAGGGAACTTAACTCTGTTGTTTGAATAAACTGACATAGCACATAACTATTTTAAAATGTGTGTTCACACCCATAGACACTTACCACTATCAAACTTAAATGGAGAAGCCCTTTCTAATGGAGAAGTTCCTTCTAATGAACTGTGATGGAAGAAGAGACTTGCAGCTGCTTATGGTCCAGAGACTAAATGGTAGTTGGTTAGCGCTTAACCCTAAACAAGACTTTGATGGCATCTCCTCCAAGACTTGGGGAGCATTGTAGAAGAAGGTACAGAAAGGTACAGGTATGGGCCACAATATAGAGAGAAGGGCTTCTAAAGGACATCTTCTGGGCATTATTGTCAGTGCAAACACAGACTGTCAACAACTACAGATGACACTCTGAATCTGCATAGGAAGGAGCCCATCAACAACCATGTGTGGATGGAGGAGAGACCTAGGGGACCTTATCCCTCGCTGCTAAACTTTTACTCTGGATAGATTCCAAGAAATGGAGTTATTGCCTTCAGCTATGAACCCACTGATGGCTCCCCTGTGTTCCAAAGGACAGCCCCAACCCAACAGTCACTCAGCTGGCCCTGATTGAAAGTGTCACACAATGTGTCTGGGAAATGGACAAGTAGGAAGGGACAATGTGGGAAGACAGAAAAGAGAAGGTGGAAAGAGTAACCATAATGCAATATATATGATAATCATATATATGTAAATATCAAAGAACTAACTTAATAAAAATAATAGCAACTAATGGTAAGAAAAAATAAAATAATTAAAGAGTGAAAAATCAACATAAAAAACACATCAGCACTTTGGGTATTTGGTAAAGACCAAACGTAACATCTGCATTTTCTGAAAAAAAAAAATACAGGAGAATATACAGCAAATAAAATCCCTAATATAAGAAGTGACTAAAGGAATCTCTAATATCATCATTTTTCCTGAGAGGTTAATTTGTTAACCTGAGTTGTGCTCTCCTCTGGAGAGGCAACCTCATCTCGTTTTGAATTTTGAGAATTCTGTTAGGGGTGTTTGTTATATACGATTCAAAAATATTCCTAGTCAAGACTTAGAGACATTCCATTTTTGAATACATACAGCAGGCTTCCCATAGCAATTTTCTGATCAGTCTCAAGTCAATTGGTTGCTTCTCCCAGTGTCTTAAGCTGCATATGCACAGTTCTGACTCATCTCTAACCTTCCAATATGAGAGTACGCACCCCTGGCCTTTGGGAAAGTCTAGATTCCTTTTTCATAGTCATATTTCTGTCTATGGATCTGTACTACTTTGCCACCTTTCTTAGGAGGATAACACACATAAAGACAGAAGACAAGATGAGTTTCTTTGTTTTTGTCAGTGAGCAAGAATACATGCTCTATGAGCTCAGCCGATCCACACCCTGGCCTGCTCAAGTTCTTCTGACATCGATTATCCTCAGGATTTTCACATACTAACGTTCACAGAACCTAGAAACATCCTGAAACAAATATCAAAGTTAGAGGACAAAGCTTCCAGGCTCGCTTCAGCTTGGTTTTCTGATTCACAGTTCCTGAAGTACTTACTATGTCTTCTCTGAAGAACAGATTTGACCACTGTGTGGTCTGGGGACAAAGTGTGGCTCCTCAACTTCTCACTGGATCTGTGATTGTGGCTTTCGTATCTGGATGCTTTTGTAAAGATAAATAAACATGTAAGTAGACATAACAGCCATTCTCCAGTGGGTGGAAAAACATAGGTTTGGGAATGTTGCTCCCATGGGATCCTGCTTCTCTGAAGATACTGCTTCCAATGGGAATGAATATCACTCAGGGGCAGAGAAGATGTGTGGATGATTTTTAAATTATTTTATTTTAATTGTGTGTGTGTGTGTGAGAGTGTGTGTGTGTGTGTGTGTGTGTGTGTGTGTGTGTGTGTGGTGGTGGTGGTGGTGGTGGTATTTGCACAAGATTTCTGTGCCCACAGAAGCCAGAAATGAGTTACAGGGGGTTAAAAGCCACCTGGAACAAACTTCAAGATCTCAGCAAGAATAGTGTGTGCCTTTTACTGCTGAGCCATCTTTCCAGGGTCAGTGATAGGGAAATCCATGGAAAAACTACATTGAGAGTCTTCCTCACTCCTTTTATAATGATCATCACCAAGGAAAAAGTAGGTAATGATGTCAGATAGCAAAGACCCTTATACACTGTTGAGAAGATAAACTACCTGTGCCATTATGGAAACTGGCACAATGGTTCTGAAAAGAATTAAAAATAGAACTACCGTATGACCTCCTTCTACCACTTCTTGGTCTATATGCTTAGGAAAAGGCATGATTTGGGAATGAGAACAGTGGTTTGCCTAGTATGAAAAATCATAAAATCATTTTTGGGAGCTAAAATAATTGAGACAGGATAAGTGTGGTGTTATTGTTGGCATGCAGACATTTGAGAAGAGGGAGCAAGTTACTTCCCTAGTGAGTTCATTCATCATAATTTAGGAGTCCTCTTCTCTACTCATAATTTTGGGGGGTAACTGAATCTCACATGGGAATTTTCATCTATAAACAGTTACACGTGGCTTATATTTAGGGCAAACATGGCAGAATTAGTGAGTCGGCGGGCTGCTAAATGGTAAAGGAATATCCACAGAGAATTAAAAGTTCGACTGGTGCATATATGGCCCCTCACCATTACAGCAGGTGTCCTTTCACAACCAACTGCGGCTGCCTCAGGAAGCCCACTCGCTCGTCCTGTGCCTTCCAGGCAGGGATGCCAAGCATATGGCGAGTAGCTGCCCAAAGCAAATGAAGAGAGCTGAAGTGAGCCTTACTGTGGCTGTTCTCCTGCTGCCTCTGAGAAGCACAGTAAGCAGTCTGCTATACATGTGGTAGGTGTAGCATGTGCTTGCTCTGTAGAAGACCGACAGAAGTGACAGACAACGCAAGAAAATTAGTCTGTGTCCTGGGCATTTAATGCACGTGGAGTGAGAGAGACTGAGGAGAAGAAAATGTGATTTCATCTAGGACTTGATTTCATGGAATATACAACAGTCAAAATAAGATGAAAATGTTTAAGAGAATTAAACATAACTTTTGGTTGAGGTAAAAAAAATGTGCACTGTTACTGAAGTGAAATAAAGTGACTGAATTTCTGAAATAACAGAAACTTAGTAGAGTTGCTTATTTCCCACAGGTCTGCATGGGGACTACAGAAGAATGTTTGAAGGAAGTTCTGACTGCTCTGGCAGAAATATTGTGGAGGCATTTGAGGTTAGACTAGAGGCAGATGAATGTGAAAGGGTTCACACATAACAGGATATATTCATGTCTGTGAGGCTTCAACTTAATGTTTCCAAAAGATACCCACATAACCCACCTACCTCCAAATTCATGTCTTATTCAGTTAACAGTCTACAGCTATTGCCTAAATACATAATAGCACAAATCTAAATACTTTCAATGTATGGAGATCTCTGCAAACACCACAGCCAGCAGAATGTCGATCCATGTGGGGCAAAAAGGAAGCCAAGTTCAACATGACTCAGTAGCCAGTGTTGGTTCAAACTTCAGGATTCTGATACCTGGTGTTAGGAATATTTTCCTAACGCGAGCTCTCCACCGACGCAAAATCCCAGTCAAGCCAAATCAAAACAAGCCAAATTAAGAGATATCCAGGTTGAATGGGAGTTCTGCACTCTCGGAAGTTCACTTAAATATTCTGTGGGAGTGGTCCTGAGCCCCCCACAGGGAGGGGTCAGGACATGGCCTGCTGGGATTTGGAGTCCAGAGTGCTAACTCTCAGGGTCAGGGGGCTGGGATAGATGCGAGGAGCTGTGACCTACTCTCCCAACTTAACATTCCAGACTCTTTGGATATAGGGGTGACAGAAAATTGAAGTGATAATTGTGACAAACATTTAGGCTCTCTTTGGAAAAAAGGGAGTAGACCCAAATCTGGCTACTTCCTGCGGGCACGGAGCGATGTGGGGAAGGGGAGAGCTAGGTGTCCATGTTCAGTGAGAGGTGTGGCTGGAAAGGCATCCCATGTTCTGTCATCCTGGAGATGTCAGGCATCTGTTCCTTGGTGGAGATGAGAAGCCTGGTATCTAGGAAGAAAATATTGTTACCACCAAAGACGAGTGTGCCAGAATGAAGGTAGGCCCTT
Source organism: Ondatra zibethicus (assembly GCA_004026605.1). Taxonomy (NCBI): domain Eukaryota; kingdom Metazoa; phylum Chordata; class Mammalia; order Rodentia; family Cricetidae; genus Ondatra; species Ondatra zibethicus. Next base: position 28,011 of record PVIU01021583.1, read on the forward strand.
CATTGTGGCATCCTGCAAAACCGGAGGTCCTGTCTGATGGACAGACCAAGTGTCCTGAGTAGGCGCCCACTTGAGCCTGGAGAGATGGTACCAGCATGGGTGTCCCAAGAGCTTGGTAGCTGAGGGGGTGGTGAGGATTACCGTGTGAGGTTCTGTCCATCGAGATTCGAGAGACCAAGGAGTTAACTGTTTGAAGAGTACTCTGTCCCCTGGGGAGAGCGAGGCAGGTTTAGGGGCATTAGGGTCCACTGGTGTGGTGGCAGGTAGACAACTGTCAGCGTGTGAATGGAGAAGGGACCTTAAAAGGGAGAGGTAGGGTAGGAACCTCACCAGTGGAGGAGTTTGAACTGGGAGGTGATGGTTAAGGAGAAAGGGCCTGCCATAAAGCAGCTCAGAAGGGCTCAGGCCCGTAGGGGAACATGGGGTGGTCCTGAGACGAGTCAGGGCAATGGGGAGAAGGGAGGGCCAAGATAACCTGAGTTCAATGGAGAGCTTGGTTAGTTGTTGTGTGATGAGTCCATTGTTCGTCTGGATGGTTTGTGGGACACCAAACCGAGAAATGATGTGGTCCAGGAGTACCTGAGCCACCACATCTGCTGTTTCCCTGGAGACCAGAAACGCTTCTATCCACCCTGTAAAAGTGTCCACAAGTGTTAAGAGATAATGAAGTTTTTTATGAGTAGGCATATGGGTGAAATTAACCTGCCAATCTTTGCCCAGTTGGTGTCTATGAAGCTGGTATAGAGACTGACATATGTGGGTTGGCCTAGGCACACGTCTGACAGGAGGAGTGAACCTGTAAAATAGAATCTTGGAGATGGGTGAGGTCAAAAAGGGGCTCCAACAGAACAAAGCTTTGGGGAAGCAGCTAAGGATTTCTCCACCCAGTAAAGGTGCTGGGCAAGCTGGTATCGCTAATAAAGAATGAGAGGAAAAACTGTCCTACAAGAATGCAGGGCAGTGGCAAAGTTTTAAGTGGGGAGGAATGGGTCCCGTCTTCCCCCATAACTGAAATTGGTGAGGGAAACTTGAGGCCTGAGTGAGAATAAAAGTAATGGACTCACCCGCTACCTGCAGCTTCACCTTAAGCTTGGATAGGGTTATGGGATAAACCAAGTCTGGGCAGCATTTGAAGGCTGGCACAGTTTCACTTGGCGATATTGGTAGGCTGGACCTCCGTGGCATGGCATAGGGGACAAACCCACATGAGGGCATTGTGATTTCCAGTGTCCAGGTTGCTGGCAGATAGGGCATAACCTCAGAGGAGGCGTAGTGCAATATCATGCCACGTGACCATTTAGGCCATACTTTAAACAGTTTGCCAGTGAGGTTGACTTAGGCTGGGCTTTATCAGGGTAGAGCCCTGTGGTTGGCTCCCCTTGTACCCATTTCTATGACCTTAGGGCAGCTGCTAAGGCCTGGGCCTATAGATTGTTGTAGCTTTGTCTGTCAGGAAGACTCAGCTTATTTCTCTTGGGCATTAAAAACTTTAAATGCCATTTTCACCAATTTCTGTATAGGGGTTTGGGGACCCTCCTCAACCTTTCTTAACTCTTTTCTAATATCTGGTAAAAAAAAATGGGTAGAAAGGGAACCTAGCCGCTTTTCAATCTGAGAGAGATCTGGAAGAGAAAAGAGAACATGGGGAGGATTGGGAGGGCTAGCCCAGTGCTCAGAGGGGGTCCAGGAGTGAAGAGATGAGGTAGGAGGGGGAGGGGAAAGTGGGTAAGGTGGAAGTTGACCTTGAACCTCTGAATTGGGAAGGAAGGAGAAAGAATGTTGCTCCACAGGAGGGGGTTGGGCAGTGTGGGCTTGAGGGAGTGGGGGAGGGGCCAGTGCCTCTGGCAGATTGGTGCTGTGAGACACTGGCTACTAAGGAGGGGGGTGAGAGCACAGAGCCCAAAAACCATGGACATATGTAAGCTCTGTCCATTTGTCCTTATGGCGACAAAAATTTTAGGTCCCAGAGGATGGTAAGCTTAAGACTTAGTACATAGGGAAATTAGCTGTTGGAGACAGATTTTATTTAGGACAGGCTTAATTTAAAAAGATTTTTGTAAGAGGCATTACAGAGGCAACAACGGATCCTGTTTTGAACTGTAAGTGCCCATTTTAAAGTCTATGTCCAACCACGTGACCTAAGTCCACTCCAGCGCATCTGCCAAAATGGCTCTTAGGTCCAAATGGGGTTGTGGAAATTGAATGCCTGGTGTCCCAAAACAAACAATTCTTCACCTCAGCCAAGGCCGGCCCCGCCAGTCTGAATGCTGTTGGGAATCAAACTCTTGGCGTGGGCTGCGACTTCAACAGGAATCCAAAAAAATGACAAAAATACGTATGAATGGGTCCCCCCAAAACCCTATAGCATAGACAAGAAAAGGGACTCACCAAGATGCAGGTGCTGTAGCCCAGAAGCCAGTTTTAGCATGGTGTGGAGAACTCAGATTGTAGACTAGAGGACTTTCAACACATGGCCTGCTGTGTGGAAAGGGCCTGCCCTAGCTTGGTGGGACCTCCAAGATGTTAGGAATATTTTCCTAACGTGAACTCTCCACCAACGCAAAATCCCAATCAAGCCAAATCAAAACAAGCCAAAATAAGAGATATCCAGGTTTAATGGGAGTTCTGCACTCTTGGGTGGCCTCAAGGGGCAGCGAACGCAACCACCAGGAGGAAGGAAAAGAGACCACGTGTTCCTCTTTTGGGAGTTCACTTAAATATTCTGTGGGCGTGGTCCTGAGTCCCCCCACAGGGAGGGGTCAGGACATGGCCTGCTGGGATTTGGAGTCCAGAGTACTAACTCTTAGGGATAGATGCAAGGGGTTGGGGGTCTACACTCCCAACTTAACACCTGGCACTTTATTTAAGTACTGTACTTAAGTACAGTACAATTTGGAAGGAAGAATCTTGGTGTAACTCAAACCCATTTGCACAATAAAACTTAAGGCACAACCACATTGAGAGTCTTCAAAGCTCACCTCTTCCATGAAGATACATTCTATAGATAGACTACACATGTCATTTTAAGGGCCTGGGGGAGGGTCTGATGTGGTCTCGATCATACAGATAGTGCAGAGGTTGCAGGCTATCAACCACCTCTGGTCCTGTTTGTCAGAGTCAGGGGAGCCCATGGCCATACAGATAGCACAGAGACCACCAGGCTATTAACCTCATACATTCCCAACCTTCTGGATGAAAAACAGGTTATATATCTCTTTCTTTGAAGAGACAAATCTGAGAGTTTAA